>JAJOZX010005300.1:0-5000 GCA_023014485.1 Bathynomus jamesi
ACGTGTTTCAGTGCTAAGCCACGATTCATTTATCGCAATTAAATCATAGTCTTTACAAGCAATTAAGAAAAAAATTCGTTTATTTTATTTCGTAGGCTACGAGCATTTAAGGATAGAACCTTCAAATTGTTTGTAATTGCGACACCTTCGCGAGCGCGGGGGAAATTTGTGGAATTTACGCTGGACCGTTCGGGTTACGGCAGCCTGAAAAGAGAGACAGTATTGAATAGTCTTCCTAAACGCGCAGCTCCAACTTCATTAAGATGAAGTCCATCTTCGAGGAACAAGTCTCTCCTGCGTAGAAACTGTTCCAAAATTTGCAAAATGCACTCCTTCCTGTTCAAAGAGACTTTAGGTTATTGTTAATATAGGTCGCCTTGCTGTAGAAATCGCTTCGTTGGATAATTCGAGGAAGTATACCTGTTAAAACAATCTTATTAGTTTTCTCCTTTAATCGCTCTAATAAGTCCCTGTACCTACCAGCAGTTCTTCCGATCTAGAATTTAAAACGTTATTAGTACCGACAGAATAACATGACGTTGTGTCCTCGGTTGGTACCGTCTGTGAAATGGTCAACACTATTAGTTATATCCTCCACCCTTGCACCAGGGTAGCAGTAACGGCGCTACGACGAGGGTTTCTCCCACAGAATTCCTCGAGCTGCCCTCGAACAATGGAATCGCCAACGAGTCGTATTTCCGGTTCATCAGCATCTTCGAAACCTAAAACAGAAAACTTATTGCTTGTTATTACTGGTAGACAGGTCTTTGCTTTTCTCAATGGGGCTCCAGTTCGCACTCGAACGAAGAGTTGGGAACTAGGGGAAGAGAGAGGGCTATTTATATTATTAGTAGAAACTGAGGCAGGAGTGGTCGTAACTGGTCTCAAGGGATTCTAATTTTGCCGTCAAAAGCATCACGCTTTCTTCAAGTCTCACCCTGGCCTCCCTCTCACGTTCTAACTCGTTCCTCAGCACTTCCATGCTTGAGCACCACCTGCAAACTAACTGATCATTATTATTAGCCATTGTAAACGCGTAAGCAGCAAATTTCCCTTCACAGCGACTGCAAGTACTTGACGGGGGTGCCATGCTTTTAATTAGTTAACAACAAAAAAAAAGAAAAAGCGAGCGTTTGGAAATTAAATAAATTACAACGTAGGTCTACCACGTTCCTGAAACACAGAAACAGGTTCTTGTAACACAAATTTATACTAAATTAATATAGAATTAAGCTACCGAGAAAGGATCTGTAAAAAGAGTAATTTTTAACACTTATCTGTCTGCGATTCGACCCGATGTTTTACCTTTTCTTCACACGGTTTGTAACTACACACTACCTGACTTCTCGAAGCACGGAAAAAAGAACCTTATGTCTCCACGTTTTCTGATAAATTTGAAAAACAGACAAGACTAGCCTTGGTTTGATCAATAATATAGTTACTGAATAACGTCAATAAATGAATATATTCGTTAATGAATGATTAGTAGCACGAAGTAATTTAGTTAAGAATGCACGGAACACTTTTTTTAAAACACTTCAACGAAAACCACTTATTCAATTGATAACACTTGGACACTCGATAATACACGTCTGTATGGGGTGCATTTCACACTTAACCTCTTAACGACTGAATTTTTTGTAGGGTTAAGTTATAAGTGCTTGTATTAGAAACGGTACAAATTCGACCCAGTGGTCCAAAAGAGGTTAAACACGTGAAATGAATGAATGATGGAAATCCACAAGGAAAAAGAAAAAAGAAAAAATGATTCCCATACCTTTCGTGTATTCAACAATACACCTCGTCGGGGTGGATTGCTGAATACACGAAAAGCCTTGAAATTATATTTTCTTTTTCGTATATATATATATACATATATATATATATATACACACATTCAACTGCAAAGAACAGCAGTATAAATAACGTAAAGAACGACGACGCTTGTATAGGAGATATTCCGCGCAAGACGAGAGAGAGAGAACGAACAAATGAAAAAATGAGGTAACACCCGGGAATCGAACCCGGGATCTTCCGATTGCCGGTCAGATGCATACCATTACACCATGGCCTCACTCTTCCAAATGCCGTAATTCTTCTACATACTCGCAGAAACCAATGCCCCAAGGGGGCATCTCCCCATGCCGTAACATTATATACATTCAACTGCAAAGAAGATCCGGGTTCGATTCCCGGGTGGTTACCTCATTTTTTCATTTGTTTCGTTCTCTCTCTCTCTCGTCTTGCGCGGAATATCTCCTATACAAGCGTCGTTCTTTACGTTATATATATATATATATATATATATATATATATATATATATATATGCTTATTTACTTAGGTGAGTTCGAACGACGGTTCAGGATCGACCTGCGGTCGACCCCTCTCATTTTATATATATATATATATATATATAATATATATATTATATATATATATATATTATATATCATGCTAATGGACATAGACAGTGGAGTTAACAGCAACAGTATAGTAACATCATTTGCGGACGATACAAAGAATCAGCAGAAAAATCAACGATGCAAATGAAGTGGAGGCCTTGCAGAGAGACACTAACAAAATATACAAATGGTCAGAAGACAACAATATGACATTTAACACCGAGAAATTTCAGCTCTTCAGATATGGTAGAAATAAAGAAATTAAACAAACTATATATTATGCTCCAGATAGACAGGAAATTCAGAAAAGCACGAAAGCGGTCGACTTGTGGGTAATAATGACCGAGGATGCCAGGTTCGAGACACAAAATCAGATGGCAATAAACAAAGCAAAAATAGAGTCGCGGGACAGGTACTATGAATGTTCAAAAGGAGGGACAAGACAGTAATGATTCTCCTGCTGAGAACACTGATCATACCAAAACTTGAATACTGCTCAGTTTTGACGTCTCCATATAAAAAGGAAGAAATTAATAAACTAGAAGAAACGCAGAGACATTTAACAGCCAAGATTGATGGCTGCAAAGAACTCAACTACTGGGAAAGACTACGTAAACTAAATCTGTACTCCCTGAAAAGAAGAGAGAGGTATACCATAATCTACATATGAAAAATGATCGAAAAACTGGTACCAAACCTCAAACTAAACCCAATTACCGTGCAAACAACGCTGAAAAATAGGAAAGGCAGAATATGTAGTGTTCCCAAATTAAAGGCCCGACAAGGGACCTCCTCAACACTGAAGAAAAATGGCTTGGTTGTCAGGGGGCCAAGACTTTTTAACCAGCTTCCTAAAGACCTCAGAAACGTTACAGGGTTCAAAGTTGAAGTCTTCAATAGAAGACTAGATGCCTGGCTCAGGACGGTACCAGATGAGCCGGGTGTACCTGGCTATGTGCGGTGGAGAGCGCAAGAGAGCACCTCGCTCCTCAACCAAGCCAGGCCTAGAGGCGGGGCCACCAGCTTGACCTTCGTGTGTGTGTGTCTCTCTCTCTTTCTCTCTCTCTCTCTCTCTCTCTCTCTCTCTCTATATATATATATATATATATATATGGGGATAGAGAGAGAGAGAGAGAGAGAGAGAGAGAGAGACATAATGTAAAGTTTATGTTTCTTTGAAATATTTTCTATAAAACCATAAACACAAAATATAACGTACTAAGACCATAAAATCCTTCAAAATCCTTTTCCATCAATATTCACACACACACACACACACACACACACACACACCACACACACACACACCACACACAAAAAGTTATATGGAATATATCGTTGAATAAATGCCACTTCAAACATATTTTTTTCTTTTTCTCTTTGTTCTGAAACCAGAATGAATTCTTCGAATTGCTGCATACATCAAAAGGATCCAATATACATATCCTATTTTTAAATAAAAAAAAAACAAAAAAAATCTTTGTATTTGCATTAAACATAATGTGAAAACATATGTAGTCATAGTTCCCAAGAATACCTGAAAAAAAAATATAGTTCAGTAATAATGGCTGAAGTGTAGATCTGTAGAGAACTAATTTTATTTTTAAATCTGAGTTCTGTTGTATACGAACAGCCATATTCATGTAAAACTCTACAGGGTGATCCTTAAAAATGTATTTAAAAAAGTGTAATGAGTTATTTATGGAAACACTCTACTGACAATGAGTCGTGAGGAAAAGGCCTCAGCCTTTTCCTCACGAGTGTAACTCACTTTCGTATTAGCCAGTGCGTTATTACCTGCAACAAAAAAAAAGGTCCCAAAACAAGACATCAGTTCGAACATTTGCTTTAGTGCTAATATATTACTTTTGTGTAAATTTAATTTAAAATAAATTTTCCGATGAGACCGGACTTATGGAACACCCTGTATATATATATAATATATATTATTATATATAATATATATATATATATACCATCCATGAATATAAGCTGCAAGAGTGCTTTTTTTCTTTCAATAATTTTCATATATATTTTTCAAATATAGAAACTATATATCGATATGAGATAAGAAAAGATAAGAATTATTTATAGTTGTCTTTTACTGACCATGAATTGTTATACAATATATTGGTTTCATAAAATTAAACAGAGAATTGTAATGGTTACTGTTGTTTAATATCATTCGTGACGAAGGGGACCTACGGATTTACGTGGGATCAAAACCATATAAAGGTCGCTACATCATCTGAACGCGCGGAGTATGGTCACCTATACTAGTTACTGAACAGACGCAACGTCGCTTAACCTCGCTCATCTAATGGGAAGAGGTGTTGCTACTCGCCCATCACGTAACCTTAACATTAAGCAAGATTTGCGTGTCTAATCTTAGTAAAAATCGGTGCTTATGATTTACACTCATACGGCAAAAAGGAGATAAGACCCCCGTGATAATATGTATATATATATATATTTTTTTTTCTTTTTTTTAATTGGGGTTGTTTAACCTCCTTCGCAACATCTAAGGTCATATGACGGAGGAGACCTACATCTTTACGTGGGATCCGAACCACGGGTCGCTATATAATCTGGGCGCG
>JAJOZX010005300.1:10000-30000 GCA_023014485.1 Bathynomus jamesi
GGTGTCAAATCCGGAGAACGCGGAGGCCAAGGTGAAGTCCTCCACGTCCAATCCACCGATTCGGAAGGCGTCTGTTGAGGTATTCTCGAACAATTAGAGCATAATGACATGGTGCTCCATCTTGTTGAAACACAACATTATCAAGAATGCCATCATCAAGAAGCTGTGGTTCGAGAAACTGCTGAAGCATATCAAGGTAGACGGTACCTGTTACAGTTGCTTCCGCAAAGAAGAATGGGCCATAAATTTTGGATTTCGTCATTCCAAGCCACACGTTAACTTTTGGAGAGTCTCTTTGCCATTCTATGACTTCAGACGGTCTTTCATTGGACCAGATACGACAGTTGTGTCGATTGACTTTACCACACGTGTGGAAAGTCGCCTCATCACTGAATAAGATGTTATCCAATAAACTTTCATTTTCGATTTGATCCACAATTTCTGCACACCTTGCTGCTCGATTTGGATAATCCTCTTCATTTAGGGCATGCAGTACTTGAATGTGATAAGCCTTTTTCATCAGTGTCGAACGCAAGATTCGATTTAGGGCATGCAGTACTTGAATGTGATAAGCCTTTTTCATCAGTGTCGAACGCAAGATTCTTGGATATGTTGAGTCTTCGACCGGCCTCCCTAACCGAAGTTGTTGGTTCATCCTCAAACAATTGTCGTACCTGTTCGGTACTGTTACGTGCTGTCCTTGGGCGTCCTCTTCCCACCTCGTCGTGTACGGATCCAGTTCTTTTAAATTTGTTCACAAGTTCACGAATCGCTTTGTCTGTAGGACAGGTTCTGTGGAATCTTCTTGTAAATTTTTCTCTGATTTCATTACATTGCATTCCTTTGATACGGGATGTTACAACAAAGATGCGTTCTTGTGTATTCATTATTAATAGGGTTCTGAAAGAGAATGAAAATAAAACTATGAAAAACTATGAAAAAATTGAAAATAAAATTATGAAAAAAATTTAGAAATTTATACATTTTTAACACATATTAAACATGATAAACATAAATAAAAGTGTGTTTTTAAAAAATTTGTCCGATTTCATTGAAATAGATAGTTAATTCTGGGACACCCTGTATTACATTTGTGTTTTGTCCTCGACACAATGTTTCCAATTTTTTCTCCTGATGGTTTAATAACTGTGAAAGGCATAATCTTCCAGCTCTGAAGCCATGTTGATTTAGATTGAGTAAATTCTTTTCTTGTAGGTAGCAAGCAATTTTGCCTTTAATTACCTGTTCGAAGCACTTTATAAAGTGGGAGGTGAGAACTACTGTCCAATAAATACACTGGCCAACAAAATGAAACTTTTTTTTCTCATCACAAACATGATCACACTTTTCTTAATGTATTTTTCGCGCTGATTCCGAATCTGGTTTTATGTTTTTTCTAGCACGTATAGTTATATAAATACACTGGTTTTGATATTTTTAAGTTTTTGATATTGCTATAAGAAAATTTATGGATGTATAGATCACACTTAGGAATGCTAAACAACAAATACATCATATACCTTATTCAATGTACTTAAATAAAGAATATATACATTATTTTATTAAAAGCGCTGTGAGTGTGATTTCCTTTTGTAAATTTGGCCTGGATTGTCACGATACAGCATCCAACAATGGTCCGCCATCATGCTTTCATTCCAATATCCTTGGTAGCGCTTCTCCATCATCTGAATATCTTGATGGAAGCGCTCTCCTTGCTCGTCACTCACTGCACCAAGGTTTTCAGGAAAGAAATCTAAGTGGGAATGCAGGAAGTGAATTTTTAACGACATTCGACACTCCATTTCTTTGAAGGCATCAAGGAGGTTCTTGACTCCATCCTTATACGCAGGTGACTTGTTGCTTCCAAGAAAGTTTTCACATATCCATTTGAACGCCAGCCAAGCCTTCAATTCCAGCGGACTTAGGACTTTTTCAAATTCAGTGTCATTCAAAACCTCCCTTATTTGTGGCCCAACAAAAATTCCTTCCTTCAATTTTGCTGCAGTAACCTTCGGAAATTTCCTTGAAAGGTATTGGAACCCTGCAGAATTGACTTTACCCATTGCTTTAACAAATTCTTCATTAAACCAAGTTTAATGTGAAGAGGTGGCAGATAGATCTTTTGGGATCCACTAAAGGGACAGACTGGACATTGCTTATCCCTGGGACATATGTATACCTAAGTGGCCAGTCACTTTTGGTGTAATGTTCTATAGTGGCGCGACTGTCCCACAGGCAAAGGAAACAACAAAATTTTGTGAATCCTGACTGCATACCCATAAGCATTCCTATAACTTTAGATCTCCACAAACATTCCATTGATGACTGTCGTATTTGATTGCCTTAAGTAGTATATCCATATTGTCATATGTCTCTTTTAGATGGACGGAATGGGCAATGGGGATGGATGGCATTATATTACCATTATGCAAAAGAACTGCTTTCAGGCTTCTCTACGACGAATCAATAAAGAGGCGCCACTCAGATGCCACATACGTCTGAGATATGGCTGTAATAGTCCACTGATGTCATGGCAATAACAGAGAGGACCGTCTACTGAAAAGAATGCTGTTAATTCAAAATTCCGCTTTCGGTAGTAACTAATACGAACATTGTTCTCAAGTAAATTGTTCTCCTTTAGTCTTGAGGCGAGAAGCTCTGATTTCTCTTTAGACAGCGATAAGTCTCTAACAAGATCATTCAACTGTCCTTGGGTTAACTTTTTAGGCTCTAAATGTCTACCTTCAAAAGTGTACTCTGGTTCTGTAGATGGCCCGGAAACGCCAGTTGCACCTTCATCACTTTCCATGTCATCTATGATAGAATCTAGCCTATCACTTGGGGGAATTGGAATGGGCAATGTTTCATCATGTTTTACTGGTCTACGTGCTGAATCCAAGTTTGGATATACAATCTGGTGTTTGTTCTTGGCAGAAAACCCCATTAAGTTCACACTACAAAAATAACAGTCTTCATGATGATCTCTCGGCTCCCTCCATATCATGGGTATGGCAAATGGCATTGAAGCTTTCTTTTTTTTAAGCCAATCACGTAATCCATTTGAACAGCCAGAACAGATTTGGTGTGGCGCCCATGGTTTATCTTGGTCACCTAGATGGCAACCAAAGTATAGCTTGTATATTTTCTTAATGTCGGTTGTAATACTTCGTCGCTGTGTTTTAGTTGTCAACTGGCCGCATACGAAACAGAACTTGTCGGGGTCATTCTTACATTGTCGAGGCATGTTGACTGACCTGAGCAAACTATAAATTAAAAAAACAAATGTACACCAACTTGACACAACAAGTTCTTGGACTGGACTGATCTTTTGACACACAAAGCACGGCGTTGTTGCCTGAATCACAATGCTGCTAGACGTAAAAGCTCACACCTGAAATACATAAGATGTATAATTAAGATAATAAATTTAAATAAGATGAATAAACTAAAAAAACAATAAAATAAACACAATCAAATGTTGAAATATTAGTATTTTGCCTATTTAAAATGGTTAATCTGTGTAGTTATATATATGCCTTCATCTTGAAAACTATACGTGCTAGAAAAAATCTAAATGCAGTTTTGGAATCAGCGTGAAAAATGCTATCCAGCCACCACAAAGTTTACTCTGATGAAAAATCTTTGTTGACCAGTGTTATTAGGCATTGATCTGTTTTAATTGAATTAAATGATTTTTGTAATTAAATAACCTCTATTATTAATTAATAAAATAAATACAGTACTTTTACAATTTACAATGACGTAAATAATTGTGAAGCTGGACTATTTATTTAATTTAATTTGGCCCTTGATACTAAGTATTGAGGCTTGACAATACTCTCTTTACATTTCTTCCGAAACGTGGCACTCTGTGTATGGCTCTAGTGCCTACTTTTCTCGTATTTGTGATAGTCTTAATTTAGTCTTCTTCCAAGGACACTAAATCCATTAATAGGTTCATGTCCGAACTCGTTCTTGGATGATTTGTATCTATGTCAAAGAATTCATCGGATATTTTACTTTTTTCTCGGACTTAAGGATGATAAACACGGAGTTAAATTGTTCCTTAAGCAGTGTATGTATTCGATCGCCCCATCTATCAACTGACCATTACTCTCTTTACACTGCATTTTTCTTTTCGCAAACGTGTAGAAGTACAGTACTTGGGTAATATTTTATTTTTTCTGCTACCTTGTTTTCCTCCTCATTTGTCTTATGGATGAATGTTTGTTTTAGGTTCGTTTCTATTTCGCATATTTTTTCCTCTAGTTTGAGTCTCCCTGCTTCAGTTTTGCACTTGTGGAAATTTTTACAGTTTGTTTCCGTTACCTAAATAATGGGATCAAGTAAAGATAAGCACCCCAGCCTTCTTTAATTAGCCTATAAGGCTAACTAACGAAAATATCACGACCTAACCTAACCAATCATCAAGGGCGTACAGTTGACTTAACGACGTGGTTAGGTTAGGTCGTGATATTTTCGTTAGTTTAGCCTTATAAGGCTAATTAAAGAAGGCTGGGGGTGCTTATCTTTACTTGATCCAAATTAATGTCCTAATTTTCCTCTCGAGCTTGATACGTTTTCTTTTTTGTCTCTTCGGAACATGTTTCAGTAACATTGGTTTAGTTTCATTTTCTATTATAGATAATATTTCTTCTGGAGTCTTCTCGAGAAGTAACAATTCCCAATTTACTTTCTTTTAAATCTTTATTTACACTTTCCCAATATATACACTGTGTATATGTACACACACACATATATATAATATATATATATATATATATATATATAAATTATTTCACGAAAGTAGCACGAGAATAATATTTATGATGAAAATAACTACGAAGATTCGTGACTATTTTCATCATATATCGCTAAAAGTTACGTTCGCTTCTATTCTGAGAAAATAGTTTGACTGTAGTTAGAGACAAACTAAGTACCATTGCTAATGAAGTGTTATGACTAAGTTAATTGCTAATAACTTAGCTACACTGCACAGAGGTTGGGCTACGCGATGGTGGAGCAAAGTTACTGCAAAATGGAGAAAGTTATGTCATAACAGAGAATGTTAGTGTAAACCAATGAAACGGGTAAATCTATGAAATCATATAGATGACAGCACAGCTAACACATTCTCAATTTGAGCGACTACTTCTCATACGTGGTCCGCTCATGGGAATGCTCCCAGTGGAAATTCAAAACTTGGGGAAAAAGAGTCTCTTAGCTTGGGATTCTTATTGGAAATATCTATCGAGATATTTGTTTTAACTTAAAATGGTAACATCCACAATCGAGTGAGAATGGATCAATTTGAAAATTGCCTCTTTCGAGCTCCTCACTCTTGGACGAAGAGTGAAATTGGAATAACTTTGAATGGAAAGATATTAGTTCGAACCCCACTGTATCATGCGAGAACCAGTGGCATACGTATCTATGGACTAACTCTAATCGACAAGTTCAAACTCATTTCAACCTTTATGGCAGTTGTCCTTATTTGTATAGATGAAATTACATTCATCTGCAGTGCGTGAGTCCACCAGACTCACATGGAAACAAAACAATATCAGATGGTTGTTGAATATGACAAGTGTTGGTAATAAGTGTAGCTGCGTTATGTTCAACTATGTTGATCAATAATGGCGTTCCCTTTGCTGGAGTGCTGAAGAGGCTTTGATTTTAGAGTGCATCTTCGTGATGGAAACATGATTGCGATGTTTAGGTTTACATTACTAGCAGGTTATCATCTAACACTCCATTACCAATACTTGAGTGGACAATCGACGTTTCGAAACAGGTTTCAACAGAAGCTGTGCTCCCAAAACACAAAATTCGAAATTCCAAGGGAATACACACACACACACACACACACACACACACACACACACACATATATATATATATGAATGCGTACTCTCTACATTAATATTTTACTCTTTCTGGTGGAGGGATCTAAAGAAAATGTTTTGCTATAAAAAATGTTTATTGAATTTGACAGGAATGATCTCTTATTACAACATTTATTCCAACTTTAATTTCTGCACGAATTTATTTCGACCTCACTTCTTTTTTTTTCTCCTATTAACCGTTCCAAACCTTAAGGATTTAAAGTTAAAAGGTTCGTATAGACTTTGATCGGCCAAGCTGAACAATTATTAGCAAACAAATCTCTTCAGCCAATCACTTATTTCGAAATGAATAGCTGCAAGACCCACTACTTCAACTGTGTTGGACCCGCTCATGTACCCATACGTACTGGTCGGTCAACAGAGACAATCTGGTTTAAGAATTATGTGAAGAAATTTACGCCGTTCGTAGGATTCGATCCCAGTCCCTTGGAATTTCAAATCAGATGCTTTACCCATGAGCTAAGGTAACCATCGTCGACCAACCAAAGGCGTTCGTGTCATTATACTTAAATTATCGACAAAATTAGACTTTAGTCTTCCTTCGAGAATGGAGAACCGAGTTTTGGATATATATGTGCTCATTTCAGGAAAACGGTCCACAACTTATGAAATAAATTGCCTTCTATTTTGCCAACCATAAATAATATCCACAAAGTTTAAATTATACAATTTAATACTTCGTCTCTTCTGTTTTCAAATTGTTCGCAGTAAAAATGACATTTTGGGGACATTTTCATTTGTGCATGACGGTATATAAAATGAAAATACGGATGACGCTCTAGTAATCCGTTAAAGGACTCAAGAAAGTAGATTTATATACACGCAATCAATTACAAAATTTAATAACGAACAACAATTTAATAACGAATAACAATATAAACAATATAATACGGAAGGAAGACATGGATGAAAGAAAAGAAATAAGTAAAAGTTGGGAAGTAGTCAAACTGTCCAACGAGCGAAATGATAAAAAGAATAACTAAAAACGTAGAAAATAAACAGCCAAAGAAAAATAATGATAATACAAAAATTAAGAACTTTGAAAATAATAAGAAAACGGGAAGTAGAAGCGTAGAAAATATCGTACGTAAATACTACGCAAAAGGGAACTGCAGATATCGGGATGGGCGATGCATATATGCACATCCCACATTATGCAACACGTATTACACAAGTGGATACTGCAAGTTTGATAAGAAATGCAAGTTCCATCATCTTACGGTCTGCAACACCTATGCAAGATATGGGAGTTGCAAATACGAAAAAAATGCCATTACCACCACCCTCAAAGGGACGCAACGAGTGAACAGGAAAAATGAACATCAAAGAAGAGTGCCAATTTTTTAGACATAGCCAACACAGTTCAGCTGCTAAATACTATCCAGCAATTACAAAATCAGCTGACAAATGTAGGAATCCGAGAGCCGGACAGAAGGCACGCACAATGGCACTTCATGCGTTATCGGGACAACAGGTTTTTGAATTGAATTGAATAACCTTTATTAATAATAAAATAAATACAGTAGGCTTTTAACAATTTACAATTTTTACAATGACATGAATAATTGTGAAGCTCGACTATTTATTTTTATTTTTTATTTAATTTGGCCCTTAAGCTTTAGGCTTTACTGGGCTCTTATTAAAAATAAGCAGCTAGTTGTTATAAATTAATAATAATAAATAAGTAAATAAGTAAATAAGTATTATTAATAGTTAAAACCTGTATTTCAATATTAAACAATATTAATGGACAATATTAAACATTATTAGTGGACATTAATCCAAGATTTTTGTTAGTATCCCATTACTAATCGGGATTTCAACTTGGTTTTAAACAAATTTACATTCACAATATTTTTTATATCGGCATGCAAGTCATTCTATAGTTTCAATCCAATGAAGATGGGTAGTTTTTGAGATGAAGACAATCTAAATTGAGGTATAACAAGCTTTGATCTATTTCTAGTCTGATACGAGTGGATTTCTTGATGAGTTACAAAATATCTATTTACCCATTGCAAATTAATGATTTTACTCTTACACTTGTAAATAAAGATAAAATGTGCCAGTGTGGTTATATCGTTGAGCTTTAGTAGGTTTAGCTCTTTAAATAATGCATTAGAGTGATCAAGGAAATCAGCATCAGATAATAACCTTATTGCTCGTTTTTGGATGACAAAGATACCATTTAATGCGTTGTTAGCGGAGTTTCCCCAAACAAGGGTGCAGTATGTTATATAAGGAAGAACAAGAGTATGATAAAGAGTCAATAAAACTTGTTTAGGGACTACATTTCTAAATTTAAACATTATAGCAACGCTCCTTGAAATCTTTTTCGCGATATGATTTACATGATCACTCCATTGCAAATTCTTATCTAGCATTACACCAAGAAATTTTGCTGCAGTACACTGCTTTATGTCGATTTCATTAATATTAAGTTCATCAAGATATACATTTTTTTTATTAGTAAAAATCATGAAATTTGTTTTACTGGTATTTAGGAAGAGTTTATTGGTGGTCAACCATTTCATTACACTGATGAATTCTGAATGAAATATATTCTTAACTGTATTAACATCTTTGCAAGAAAAAGAGACAGTTGTATCATCTGCAAACATTATGAAGTTCAGTATATCAGATGAACGTGGAAGGTCATTTATATATAATAAAAATAACAGTGGACCCAGAACTGAGCCCTGTGGCACAGTATGTTTGACAAGCGCTTTAGTGGAGCAAACCTTATTTACTGATAAAAAAATTATATCTATTGGACAAATAACTTTTAAACCAATCGCTGATTGCTCCTCTAAAGCCGTAACAATACAATTAATTAAGTAGAATATTATGGTTTATTACATCAAACGCCTTACTCAAATCCATAAATATTGATATCATTGTTTCTTTGTTCTCCTTAGCTATATTTACATTTTCTATAAGATTTAAAATAGCCATTTCCGTTGTTCTATTATTACAGAAGCCATATTGATTTGGAGATAATAAATTGTAGGATTCTAAATATCGCTGCATTCTACTTTTTACAATTTTTTCGAAAATTTTGCTGAACACAGATAATGAACACACCGGCCTGTAATTTGTTGCTAGTGTGGGATCACCCCCTTTAAAAAGGGGTGTTATACAACCAGTTTTTAGCATTGATGGGAATATTCCTTTGGAAATACTTTGATTGATAATTTTAGCCAAAGTTGCAGATATCTTATATTTAACAAGTTTCAATATACAGTAGGTACAGAAATGTTATGAATGTTATTTTTTGTATTTTTAATTTACCAATAATATTCTGGACCGCAGTAGAGGTAGCAGGAACGAAAGAAAATGAATTTAGTGGGCTGAGTGGCATATATTCTAGAGGTGAGTGATCATTATTTATTAATTGTGAGCGAAGCTTATCCGCTATTGAAGTAAAATGTGCATTTAAAGAGTCTGCAATAGCAGTATCATCAGTAATTTCTTTATTATCAACATTTAATTTCTCTATTGCATTTTTCTTAATTTGTTTTCCGAGAAGATTGTTTATGGTTGTCCAAGTGTTTTTCATGTCTCCTTTATGTTTGGAAAATTGATTGTTATAATAGTTATATTTTGCAATTTTGATTATTTTAGTTAATTTGTTTCTGTATTGAGTATATTGTATTTTAGGAATTTTGCTCTGCAATTGCAATTTCAATAATTTATCTCTGTTCTTTATTGAAGTGATAATTCCTGGAGTGATCCATGGATTTGCGACACTTTTGAGCGAAACTGTTTTTCTCCTTAAAGGAAAGCAAATATTAAAAATATGGAATAAGGTGTCATAGAAGAACTGAAACATATGATCTGGGTCATTTAAAGGTTCGTCACAGTTACTCTCCAACCCCAAATATTTTTCTCTGTGGTGATTTTAATTTCCCATTCATGAAATATAAAAGGATAGGAAAAAACATATGTATACACCAGGACAAGGGGGGGCACACGAGAAGACCAGGAGCAGGTAAAAATGCTACTAGCTCTAGCTGATGAATTTATGTTAACGCAAGAAATAACAGAAAACACAAGAAAACACAACTGCCTAGATTTGGTATTCACAAACAACAGTAATCTAATTTAATTAATAAGATAGACATATCCCCAACTATGATATCGGACCACAACATCATTGAAATAACAACTAATATAAAGGCAACGGGAAAAGAAAGAACAAGCACAACAGAAAGAAGCAAATTCGAAATTTTTAATTTTCACTCCAAAGCTATAAACTGGGAAGATGCGACATCCAGCATGGCAGTAATAGATTGGAAAAACCATTTTTGAGGCCAAGACAACGGAGGAGATGCTAATGACGTTAGAGGAGAAGACATTAGAAATTGTGGAAAAACATGTCCCAAAAATACAACAAAGAGGAAAGAGAAGCAGGTTCGAGAGACAAAAGAGGGCATTGTTTCGAAAGAGAAAAAGAGTGACCGCAAAATTAAGTAACTGTAAAGATAACCAGAAAAATATTAAATGATAAACTGCAAAGTATCGATGACGTCATACAGGAACTAATTGAGAAGCATACATAAAAAGACGACGACGCTATGGAAGCGATAAAGGCTAACTCAAAGTACTTCTATAATTTCGCAAAAAGAAAGTCGAAAAACCATGCGACTATCGGACCTTTAAAAAACGAGAACAGTGCTTTTTCTGATGATCTAACAGAAGTATCTGAAATATTAAGAGCTTAGTACGAATCATCTTTCAGTATCCAAAAAACTAACAAATTGATATGCGATAGAAACGAGTTCTTTGAAGAAGAACTATGATACAAGGGGAAAGTATAACGGACTTCGACTTTACAACGTATGATATTACTCAAGCCATAGGGAAACTAAAAACCATTCAGCGGCAGGACCCGATAAATGGAATGCCACATTGATCAAAAACTGCAAGAATGCAATCACTGAGCTCCTATATTGGATATGAAGACGATCACTAGACACGGAAGAAATACCGGGCATCCTGAAGAGTGCGAACATAGTCCCAATATATAAAGGAGGAGATCGATCCGAGGTCAAAAACTATAGGCCAGTGTCGCTTACATCTCATCTCACTAAAATATTTGAAAGAATAGTTAGACAGAAAATCTATGACTTTTTGGAAACTCAGAAAAAAATAAATGATAACCAACATGGGTTTCAATCAGGCAGATCATGCCTATCACAACTAATGGAACACTACAACAACATTATTGATGCATTTGAAAGTAATAAAAACTATGATGTAATATACACAGACTTTCCTAAAGCGTTCGACAAGTGTGACCATGGACTCATAATACATAAACTGAAGTATATGGGAATAACAGGAAAAGTAGGGAAATGGATATATAATTTCCTTAGTGAGCGGCGGCAAGTCGTTACAGTAAAAGGAGTATCTTCATCAGAGTCAGAGGTTCTCAGGTCAGTACCACAAGGAACAGTATTAGCTCCACTACTCTTCATAATCATGCTACTGACATAGATGAGGACGTTACCAGAGACAGCACAGTAACATTCTTTGCGGATGACACAAAGATCAGTAGAAAAATAAGAAACCCAGAAGATATAGGATCTCTACAAATCGACATAAACAGAATCTACAAGTGGACGGAAGACAACAATATGAAGTTTAACACCGAGAAATTTCAGCTGTTACGGTACGGAAAAAGAGAAGACCTAAAATCCATGGAATATTATACCCAAATGGACAGGAAATTCAGAGAAATTCTAGAGCAAAAGATTTAGGGGTTGTAATGACAGATGATGTGAAATTTGAAACACAAAATAAGATAGCAGTAAACAGAGCAAAGAGAATAACGGGGCAGATATTGAGAACCTTTAAACGAAGGGATAGGAATGTAATGATTCCTCTACTGAAAAGACTGATCATACCCAAATTGAAATACTGCTCGGTCCTAACATCCCCATATAAAAAAGAAGACATTAGACAGCTGGAAGGGATCCAGAGAAACTTCACAGCCAAGATCAATGGGTGCAAAGAGTTAATTACTGGGAAAGGTTACGCGAAGTAGACCTATATTCACTGGAAAGGAGAAGAGAGAGATACACCATTATTTGCACTCGGAAAATAATGGAGAAACTAGTCCCTAATCTTACTCTGAACCATGCAACTCCCCAAACAACGGTGGAAAGTAGAAACGGTAGACTGTGTCGTATTCCCAAATTAAATGCGAGACAGGGAACATCCTTAACCCTGAAAGAAAATAGTTTTGTGGTGAGAGGACCAAAACTGTTTAATCAGCTGCCCAAAGACCTAAGAAACACGAAAGAAGTTGCGGTGGACATCTTCAAAAGAAGATTAGATGCTTGGCTCAGAACAATCTCCGATGAGCCTGGCATACCTGGCTATGTGAGGTGGAGAGTACAAGAAACCAACTCACTACTTCACCTGGCCAACTCGAGAGGAGGGGCGACAAACTTGACCTTCGCGAAATGAGGAATCATCGCGCGGAACCTTTGTAAGGTTGTAAGGTAACGTATATATACAGGGTGGGCCAAAAGTCAGGAAACATAGGAATTATGCTTTTTAATGTAAATATACATATATATTTACACTGCAAAGCAAGCATAGTTCCTATGTTTTCTGACTTTTGGCCCACCCTGTATATATATATATATATATATATATATATATATATATATATATATATAAAATCTCAAGTGAGCATATTTTCTTTCAAGGAAAAGAAATATGAAGAACTTTGCAATTAAGATCCAAGTGGGGTTTCCTTGAATCACACAAACTGTTGTTAGGAAAAAAAAACTTTATATGTAAACCAGAAGGTCAAAGGTATTTTATTCATAAACCATTATGGAATTTTATTCATAAGGACAAACGGTATTTTTTTAACGCAATAACACCACTGAAAGAACTTACGAATGACTTGAAGTTTTAATCACCTTCTGATTTTACACCAATTAAATGAGAGAATTTTAAAATTATGTTAATCGTATTACTGAAAATTCTTTTCAATTAATTTTATTTAATTCAATTATTTTTTTAAATATTTTTAATCGCTTTGAATTCAAGTGAAAAATAATGTAGAAAGTTGAGTTAAACATTGAATAAGTCTTTAAAATATAATATTATAAAATATAATATTAATGGTATTGATTTACTTTGTAATGGCGTATACACACACACACACACACACACACACACACACACACACACGTACACAATAATAATAATAATAATAATAATAAATTATCGATATTACGATAACATTTTACCAACGGGTTTGCCGTTCGTACGTAGGAATTCGACGATGGTCTGAATCCAGTTGAATCCTGGTTTGTAGACGGAGTGTATCCATATGAACTCTCGACAACGTCACTCTCAGAGTTGTGAAACCAAGAAGAAGAACACTTCCTAAGTTATAAATAATCTGTCCTCGTTGACATTCTCAGCTTTTTTCAATAACTTTTGCCTTTTTTACACTCTTACCTTGGATAATTACGTCGTCCCGGAATGTTGGAATGTTGGAATGTTACTTTCGAGTAAAATAAATGACTCTTTCGCGAGTAATGCGTGCAGTTCATACGAGAATTATGCTAGCCACGTAATTACGGTGAATGGAAACACTGAAATTTATATCTTTGATTTGATTACTTCAGTCAGATTTCACATATGATAATGAACAAATTTCTAACAAAATTTAAAATTTAAGTTTGAGCGATTGATTAGTTCGGTAATTTTTTTTTTTTTTTTTTTTTTTTTTTTAGAGATTTGGAAGAAATGAAATGTAAATATTTCGTAGGTTGAGAGTTAACCCTTTCAGGACGACCGTTACAAATTGGTAACGTTTCAAATACACTCATTCTGACAACCCTACAAAAAAAATCCGGCCTTAACCCTTTAAGGACTGAAGGTACAAATTGGTAACGTTTCAAATACAAACATTCATAACTTAACCCTACAAAAAATTCAGGGCTAAATTGAAACATGTTCAAAAGTGAACAAAGTTACCGATTTAATGGTTCTTAAATTTTCTACCGCGGCAGAGGTTCAATAATTTTTAAGAGGATGTAACGTCACTAAACAATCGATTACAGAGCCTGCGTTGAAAAAGCTCAGGAGAAGAGCAAAGAACCCCTAAATTGAGGCTCCTCGATCTTTTATAACTTCCTGAGGTGGAGAACGAAGAAGCCCGAAGTCCACCTATTTTATGAGGGACCTCGAATGTACGCACTAATAACAATGTATTTCTTTGGGACTTGGGCGGAGTGATTCATAAAATGATACTGTGAGTTGAGGGAATTGGAATGGAGAGCTTACGGGAGTCCACCAATGAAAATTGTAGTATAATTTGTAGGCTAAGAGAATTTCTCGTTGATGGGTTTGCAGAATTTTAAGCTTAAGGGTGCCAGGTTGGTGAGAGGGTTAAGGGTGGTGTGAAAGTTACTCCAAAATAGGTTCACTTTGCATGGACATAACATTACAATGGAGATTCTATAGGTAATAAATAGAGACATTATCATTGAATTTAACCGAAAGGTGGAAAGTGGTCGGATTAAGCTGGAATTTGAAACATAGAGAGAGCATTACAAGTGGGGGGGGGGGAGTCGATTTATATAAGGCTATATTTAACTAACCTTTATCTATGGGAACTGTAAAAGAGTTTAGTAAAAAATAATTATACAAATGAATAATAATTTGCCGAGATACATTCCTATAACTGCTGCTCAGTCACTGATAACTGACTGAGCCCGTCATATATAACTTTCATTTTGTATATATATATATAATGACAATAGAAAATGGGGACAGACGAATTCACGCGATATATATATATATATACACACACACATTTTCATATACGTATGGCATATATCGATTACACGAAATTACGAGATTACATGGGATGATGTTGTGATTACACGAGATTTCATGTGATTACACGAGATTTCATGTGATTACAACAGATTTCATGGGATTACATGAGATTACATGATTGAGATGCAATGCATATAAAAACGAGAACTGCAATGGCTTAACGTAAGGAAATAATTCGTCATGGGCGAACTCATTTGGACCATAGAATTTATGACTATGGAGCACATTTACATAAAAAATAATGAATAATGAAAAATGTATGAAATACTTTGGGGGGAAACCTTTTGGCAAAAGCTATTTCAGAGTTCTCTTTCTGTCTTACGAGAGAGTTAAAGTATAAAAACATCAGAAAACATTTTAAATGCTTACTTTAATTTATTGACACACACACACACACACACACACACACACACACACACACACACACACACACACGCATATATATAAAACACCTTTTAACGACTTTTGACGAAAAGCTATAAAAATATTTTTCTAGGCGATGCCGAAACAAGGCTTTGTAAACCTCCTTTTTTCTTAATGTTCATTATCATACACACACACACACACACACACACACACACACACACACACACAGATATATATATATATATATATATATATATATATATATATAAATGGTGTATATTTTTTCTCTTGTTTTCCTTTGTTGCAATGTTGCAAATTCTGATCATTATAAATAATAAAGAACGATATAGTATATATTATAAATAAAGAACGCTATATGAGTAATAATTATAAAGAACATTTATTTAAAGTTTTTCCATCATCCTATAATTAGCTTGAAAAAGAGGAGACTAGCTTCATTAATCCCACGAGGTAAATTATGAGTTTAATCTGCCGCAAGACATAAATCTTTTAAATGTTTAATATAGCTTGAAGTCATTTATTTCCTTACGTGTACTTTACCCAGCTGTCATTTCTCACATCTTGACGCGCGATGTGACATCATTTTGCTTAATTACAGTGGGTTGACAAATGTAAATAGACACCTTCGGGTGGGGGGGGGGGGGGGGGGTCAGTTTTTTATTTTATAATAAAAGGCAATTAATAATTATATTTTTTAGTGAATCTATTTAGAAGCGTGTTACTTTCACGTTTACAATACGTAAAGCTGACACACGTTCTGGTATTCCATTGACGAGCTTTGTCAAATACTTTTGTTCTTGATGACAATCATCGTGGTGTCTATTTACTTCTGTCAACCCTTTGTAAATATTTATTATTTATTATATTTTGTCGTAACACGAATATGGTTGTGGGAAATACTTTGGCGGGGTTCGAGTTTGTATTACGATGGTTAAATATATCACTCAAATTAAACGTTCAAAAGCTAAAATTATACTGAAATTTGAATGTAGAAGAACAGTTACGATATAAAGCGGTGTGGTATTTTCAGTTTTATGATAATTGGTGTATAAAATCACGCATGCAGGAAGGTTGTGCGGAAGATAAGGCAAAAATGTCGGATGATGGACGTACTCTCGTCCAACTTTGATGTTTAATTGCCAAATCAATAATAAGATCGTGGAAGCGAATACGGTTGAAAGCGATAAAGGCTATGTTTCTCCGTACTGTACACCAGAACTGGAAGTAATGAAAACGCGCTGAACCATAAGGAAAATGTAACGATTCGGCGCTTATTTTCTAATTTTTACCATAAAGGCGAGTTACAATGCAATTTACTGCTAACCGTAGAGAGAGAGAGAGAGAGAGAGAGAGAGAGAGAGAGAAAGAGGTCAACCAAGATATAAAAACAATTCCTACGTTCTCTGCTTAAAAATAAGTTGACATTAACCCCTTCAATACGGCGACAGACGCGCGTATGTCCAAAACTTAAAGAAGAAAGCTAAATTATACGACATTTCTGCTTTTAGTTATAAATATTTAAGTTTAGGATGTATGCCGTCGTATATTTGAGCGCCTAATCGGACATACGCACGTATGTCGCCGTATTGAAGTGGTTAAAAACAAATAGTTTTGATTCCGAAGTACAAGAAATAACACGCTAGTGCTTCTTTTTAATTATTTGAAAAATTAATGCATTATTTTTAGCTAAACTGAGTACTCAAAGGAAGCCTGAGTGAGTGTAAAGGACAAAAGAGTTTAGGAATCAGACATCATTCACTTAATAGGGTACTAATGTATATATGAAGAATTTAGTTCCAAAACGCGATAAACGCCAAATTAGCGATTTTTGAGTCATCGTTACCAAATGGTGGTTATGACATAATGTACTGTCACATAAAGCATCGATGTTTTAGCAAAGTGGGATTTCTCCCGTTACTTTAGTTACTGAGTTTATAAATTTTTTCCAAAACGCGGTTTATACAATATATAAAATGTTGTTTTTCTCAAAATCTAAAAATGGTTATATCGCGTTTTGGAAATGAACTCGTCATATACATATAGGTGATGGTGTGGGTGTGGTGGTGGATGTATGTATGTATGTCGGTACTAAGTTTGCGCGAGACAAACGTGTAAAGCATTAACGACTGTTAGCAATAAGATGAAAAAGTTAAAACAGATTCAGTGAAGGACAGCAGTTGTTCTAACATTTGTTCCTATGTATTGTTAAATCCGATCGGTTTCAATTTAAAATTTCATTACCCGAAAAAAATAGAAAATAAAGCCATTATCTTCTGAGGAAGAACTTTTGGGACACCCTGTATACGAGCGGTTACGTAACGTCAAGGGCGTTGCTGAACAAACCAAAAAACTGTACTAAATTTTACTCAGACGTATAAATTCAATATATTTAAAAGTTAATTTAACGTTTGCAGCTAAATTTGTAATTAATTTAAAAAGTAATTAAATAAATTAAATTAAACAGAAAATTACAGCCTAAATTTTTTAATTGTTCGGTTAATTTTTTTTTAAAACGATAATAAATTTTTGGTGAATTTTTTTCAATCTTGGTTTTGAAAGAATTACGTCTTCCCATTGATGACTGAATTTGAAAGAAAACTAACGAATACATAAATATTTAAGCTAAGCTTATCGTTTCGTTCGACTCGTCATCCATCCATTTCAAGAAAGGAAAATGAGTCTCTCTCTCTCTCTCTCTCTCTCTCTCTCTCTCTCTCTCTCTTTCTCTCTCTCTTTGTAAATGTAAGCATAGTATAAGTTTACTATCTCTAACTTTCCTACTTCCTTCTTGGGTTAGCCTATAGTGGATTTTAAGGTCTTTGTTAGCCTATAACTCTCTCTCTCACTCGCTCTCTTTCGATTAACGAATCTGGCGAACGCACCCCACTTTAGTCTTCGTCTAATGTTTAGTATTCTGCAGAGCTTTGTCCTAATATTTTCTGGAGCATTAGCGTGCTTTATCGCGTTTCCTTAATAAAAGAGACAAAACAAAGGAAAAAACTCTTAGAAATTATAATAAATTTTTATCTTTAATTTCGATTCTATTGTTCGTTTTGCTTCCCCCGAAAATAAAACTCAGATTTTTGCTAATGATGATATTGTGAATTTTCGGACTGTATATATATGATATATATATATATATATATATATATATATATATATATATATATATATATATATATATATATATATATAGTGACATGAAGTGCCGTCAGGTATTTTGCGCTTCCATTTGACAACGTTTTGAAGTCCTAACGACACAAACATGACCAATATGACGTCACACAAGTACGACCAAAATAACGTCACAAAGTACCCCCAAGATGACGTCACATCGCGAGGATTCACTCAAGGTATGTGCTTATGCCATGCCTTACACCTCAACCTCGTTACAAGGACTTCTCGAGTAGGACGCCACCATCTCCGAAGAACCAGTGACACGAGAGCTACCATCATGTAAACATCATTGTGCAGGCCCCATTTTGGCCTGGTGTCATTCACATAACTTTATATAAAGACTAATCGTTACCTCGCGCGTTATTAATATTGAAGTCATTATTCAAGTGCACATTTAATTTCAACTGTAAACAACCAACTTTTATTTTGCCTCATTCATAATCATTTATTTTGTTTAATAAAGGAAGAAAACTCATTTTATCAGTCAACCTAATTAATAACATTATTTGGTCTGCAAGACCTGGTGACCTCAGCCTTATCAACTATCAGCATAATCAGCATCAATCATTTAACAGTCAATCGTAACCAATTATTATTGTAATAATTATAGTGCCAACCTCCACTATCTATCTATCTATCTATCTATCTATCTATATATATATATATATATATATATATATATATATATCTGGTATGACGTACAGATTTTGAAGTTGAAATGATAATGCAGACGTAAATGAAGTTCTTATGTCAAAATACAGGGTGTTCAAAAAGAAACGCAAATGCAACCCGAAACAGAAAGAAAAAGGTTACGTTACGATACCATATGTATTCTCCAGTGGGTTGCGTTTCTTTTTGAACACCCTGTACGTGTGGCATTAGAAAATAAAAACACACACGTATAATATATATATATATATATATTTGAAAGAAAATTTCCCGCACCAGGATTCCAGCCCGGGACCTTTTGAGTAGGAGTCGTGAGTGCTACCACTACACTATGACGAAATAGAAGTTAAAACAACGTGACACATATTTAAATAACCGTGGAAACGCATAATGCTTTCATGCCCAGAGGTATTTATCGTATTAGCCCTCTCGCACTCGAGATATGGCAGCATTTAATTCAGATTTTTCTGGTCTAACACTGGGGTCTGATAAATAATTTTTGTATGAAACCAGCGATATTTGAGTTAAATGCTGCCATTACCGCGATTGTGGAGGGTTAACACGTTAACTGCCTCTGGATGAGAAAGCGCTATGCATTTCCTAGGTTGTTTAAATATATGTCAGGTTGTGTTAACTTTTATTCCATCATAGTGTGGTGGTAGCGTCCGTGACCCTACTCAAGAGGTTCAGGGTTCGAATCCTAGCGGAGGCGATTTCGTTTCATGCAAAAACCACAGGTGCTCATGCGTGTTATTCTATATACGGTATATATATATAGCCTTAGTTTTGCTTGCGCCCGAATTGTTCATTCTGACGAAGGTCAAGCTTGTCACTCCACCTTAGACCTACAGTTTAACGTGGAATCCGAACCATGCCCTACCAACAGCCCAGGCTCTTAACCACTAGGCTACCCATTTATCCACCAACCAATTTTTTTATTGTGTGGAAGGATGAGCAGCTGGGTTTTGCTGCGCGCCGCCTGCAGTC
>JAJOZX010005300.1:35000-77500 GCA_023014485.1 Bathynomus jamesi
ATTTCTATAAGTGTTATACTTATATGTAAGCATGTGAATTCCTATTCAATGAATTCCTTTTGCATTAACAAAATATATGAGCTAAATTATCAAGGTTGAATTCTATTCTTGGAATATGATTATATGATATATATATGTATGATATATATACACTGCATATATATATATGTGTGTGTGTATATATATATATATATATATATATATATATATGGAATATACATGATTTATATATATATATATATATAATATATATATATATATACATACTGTATACATATAAAAATGTGTGTGTGTGTGTGTGTGTGTGTGTGTGTGTGTGTGTGTGCGCGTATTTGAGGAGTTTGGTATACACAATAATAACACGTTAAAACCTTAGTAAATTATATATATATATATATATATATGTCAATAAAAGTTATAATTTATAATATTAGATTTACATTATATTTATTATTTTCCTTTTTTAAAACGTTATTAATATTTACGCAGATATTCATAGCATACTCACATGACTATACTCGCATGAATATACTTACATGAAAATACTCACATGAATATACTCGCATGAATATTCAATATGAATTCTTCATCTGAATCAGTGTAAACGAATTTCATGAAAGTCAGGATGTCAAATGAATCCTCGGAATCAATTTAAAAAAAATTTATGATCGGAATCTTCACTAAATGCGCAAATATTATTCATAGATATAAAACGTTCAATAGCCTCGGAAAAAAGTTCGCATATAAACATTAAATTTCTATAAAGCATAAAAAATGTACTAAATGGTAATATTCGGTTTTTCTTTGGCTGTATTATTTTTTCCGTGACAGGTATAAAGTTTCAGTAGCAAAACTCAACCTTTAAAAGTGATTAGTAATATTTTATGCTTTTTAGACATTTGATATTTCTGGCCGAACTTCTTTCCAAAACTGTACATTTAGTGGTAACTTCAGGATGTAGTAAACAAATTTTGATCTTCATAAAAGGTCAGAATACGCGCTGTTTTAAACTATTTTACTTAGACAAATATCTTTATTGTACAACTTATCCTATAATTATTTTATTAGTGAGATTAGAAACCGATGTTATCACTCGCTTGGATGTATAAACATAAAGAAACGTCACCACTTGCATAAAACATAGTTTTGGATTTCTGAAGGGTTTAGACATAAATCCAGAATTTTTCACATTAGAGGGGACGATCCCTTGGAAAAACTCGACTTTGTTAGCAATTTATATCCACCATTAACATTTATTCATGAATGTTATTAAAACTTTTGTATACGTGTTTTATAATAGAAAATGTTCCATTGTTGTCCTTGAAATATTTCTCATGCTTATCGCGTTTGGAGCCATTTAAGCATATGACAATTCTCGATAAAAAATCCCTAGTAATCCATTACAACATGAACCCCCTCGTCTTATCTAGTAAAAAAAACCCACAAAAAACCACTGAATTATTGAACGAAATTAGCACTATAAATTGTCATTCTCCATTAGAAGGGAGAACCCAGACGAAATCTCCAACGGAATCTGAACAGATCGAAAGGTTTAGCTCGAAGGTCCCTGAAAAGTTCCCAAAATAATAATGGTGTGACCTCTGGTGTTAAACAGAGACGCCCTAGATTAGCAATTGAAAGGCAAGATCGATCGAATTATTCAGAAACTATCATATAATTAATGACTAACTTCAAAACACCATCAGATGTAAATACATATGTGCAGCAGAACCATGAAATTCCTGATAGCAATTCCACTATTGTTAACATTTCGCGGAAAAAAACTGACTGAGGCGCCTTGTGGTGGGCTGGTGGGAGGCGAGCCGCAGATATAAACACCGCGCTAAATCGCGGTTAACTCTGTATCATGATCATGGATAAGTACACAATTGTCACAATTAGTAAATCACAGGTAACTTAATTCACGGATGAGTGGATCGCAGACAACTGCGTGAGTAATATATATATATATATATATATATATATATATATATATATATATAATATATATATATATATTAGGGTGGCCCTTAGTTGTATGTGATTTTCTGAAATGAAATATTTTTCATCTCCCAACCTCCAAAGTTGTTCTAATCCATGTACAAATGCTCTGTGTAAAATTTCAGCTCAATCAGACAATACTAAGATGGCTCCCAAAGGCCCTAAAGTTTCAGATTTTAACAATATTGATATTTTTTCATATAAAACCGTTTTTATCTTCTTTACAGTGTTTTATTCGAAAGAAATATAGAATATGATCGAAAGAGAATTCAATTTACAATAAATTTAGTTATAACCATTATTTACTTAAAACCAAAATTGGACGAGATATTCACGGAAATTGAAAAGTATCATAAGTGCGTAAAAAAACCGCTTCTGGAAGGTTCTAAAGTTCTGCGCCTGCGGCCTATATAAGCGGCGTAATTATTTGTTGTAAATAAAATTCACTTTCGATTATGCTTTGTGATTATTTTCCCAAACAAAGTTTGCAAATGAATTATAAAGGTTTTATATTAGAAATACCAATTATCGGTGAATTTTGAAACTTTAGGGCCTTTGGGGGCCACCTTAATATAGCCCAGTTGAGCTGAAAATTTGCACAGAGCACTTTTTTATATATTGGAAGAAGATTAGGGGTTGGGAGCAAGTAATTCAAAAAGTTGAAAAATAAGGGCCACCCTAATATATATATATATATATATATATATATATATATATATATATAAGCAAACAACCACAGGGAAAAAGGAAAAAGAAACGCGAATTCCGAGCACTTTCGTGATATATTCACATTTTCAAGGACAAGAGAGAAATATTTCCTATTTCTCTCTTGTCCTTGAAAATGTGAATATATCACGAAAGCGCTCGGAATTCGTGTTTCTTTTTTCCTTTTTCCCTGGATTGTTTGCTTATTAATAAGATCACGTGTTATTTTGTGATTTTACTGCATATATACACACACAGTATATATATATATATATATATATATATATATATATATATATATACACACCAGAGCGTGCCAAAATGATGTACAACTTTAAAAATAGCTGCCATTTTTAAACAAATGAATAATTTTTCTCTATTTTCAGGTGATATAAAGAGACATGAGAAAGTTTTGTTGACCTGAATTCTAATGGTGTCGAATGGCCACAAAAAAACCTCCCCTCTCTCCATAAGAGAAGAGTGCCAAAATCAAGGTAAAAAAGTTTCGAGATGCCAGGATACTCTACTTTCTGAAAGAGTGGAGATCATAGATAGGGGGAAAGATGGATTGAAGAAGATTGTTCCAGAGTTCACCGGTTTAGTAGATGAAAGACTGAGAATACCGATTAACCCTTGCGTTAGAGCATGGGTCGGGGAACTTTTTTGGGTATTACCCAAAAATCTATTTGAGTAAAATGAAATTACCCCCAAACTTCAAAGTAAACAAAAACAAGCCAATTGCTCTTAAAATTGTTGCATATGGTATACAAAAAATTCAAATTTCAAAAATGTTTATTGGATCCATTACCCCCAAAATTTTTAAATGTACCCCATTTGGGGTAATTTACCCCTGTTCCCCGACCTCTGCGTTAGAGGGTTGGACAGAAAAAGAATGAGAATGTGTCGAAAGTCGGGTACTGCGTGTTCTGCTTAAAGGAGGAAGCATACAGTTAGAGAGTTCAGAAGAGCAGTGTCCGTTATCAGAGCGAAAGTAAAGAGAGAGAGTGAAGCAACATTGCAGCGAAGAGAGAGGGATTGAAGACGGTCAGTAAGAGGCGAAACGCCTTTGACTCCATCCTGTCAAGGAGAGCTGTGTGGGTTGAACCACCGCACACATGAGAAGCGTACTCCATACAGGGGCTGACAAGACCCGTGTACAGAGAGAGCAACTGAGTCGGGGTGAAGAAACTGCGGAGCCGGTACAGCACACTTAACCTCTTAGAAGCTGTTTCAGAAAGAGCGTATATCTGGTCTTTCCAGGAAAGATCACGAGAAAGGGAAACATCAAGAATATTAAGAAAAGGGAAGAATTGAGTTGTGTACTCTTGAAGATAAGGGGACAGTCTTGACGATTGTAACAAATGGACAGCTGAAGGAACTGAGTTTCTGAGGCATTGAAAGCCACAAAGTTTTCTCTGCTCCAATCAGAGATAGTAGAAAGATCAGAGGTCAGGAGTGCCATTGCCGTCTCACGCGAAGCATGGAGTGCTGTTGAGAGGGACACTTTGGGAAGCGGGTGGAGAAGCGAAGTGTGAAATTATCGGCATGGGAGTGGATAGGATAGGGAGTGCAACTTAATAGATTAGTGACTGGTGGGGACATCACATACTACTGTAAGAAGAATCATGCATCAAGCTCTGCAAATGTATCCGTTGAAGGTATAAATGTTGCAAAGTTAAACTGACAGAAAGGCGTGAATTTTGTGTCAGCATTTCCCGGCGTATTGAAACTGGAGTTTCTGGACAATGTTTCCTAAGTAACGAAGTTCACTTTCATCTCAGTGGGCAGGTCAACAGGCAGAACATGCGATTTTGGGCAGTCCAGCAACTACATGAACATGCAGCACCACCATTTTCCGTTGAGAAAGTGACAGTTTGGTGTGTCATTGGACGTAATGGTGTCATTGGGTCATTCCTCTTTGAAAATAAAGCAGGACAAAATGTCACTGTCAACACAAGGATACGTGTACATGTTGAGAAGGAAATTTCTTCCGGCACTGAGGAGGAAGCGAAGTGTGAACATGAATACAATCATCTTTTAGCAAGATGGTGCGCCCACCTCACGCATCAAACGTTGCCTTGGAATTCCTGAGACAACACTTCCCAGGCGTTCGTCTGATCTCGCTACGTACTAACAGTCCATGGCCACCAAACTCCCTTTTTTCTTCAAAACAAAACACTGACCCTTTCTCTTTTATTTAAGCTAAAAAATAAACAGAATCGACCCAAAAAAAATGAAAATTTGATATCCAACTCGAAAGTTGGACAGTATTTTGGCACACCTTATATATATATATATATATATATATATATATATATATATATATATATATATATATATATATATATATATGGGATAAATTTCACTTAAACACGTGAAATGAATGAATGATGCAAACCCACAAGGAAAAAGAAAAGTGATTCCAAGGCCTTTCGTGTATTCAGAAGTACACCTCGTCAGGGAATGACGAGGTGTACTTCTGAATACATGAAAGGCCTTGGAATCATTTTTCTTTTTTCTTGTGGGTTTGCATCATATATATATATTATATATATATATATATATATATATATATATATATATATATATATATATAGAATGCCACCAACACTCGGTAATCACGCAAGATTTTGTACAATGCAAATTTTACCCCCATCAAGATTTGAATCTAGGGCCTTTTCATTAAAAGTTACAAACGAATCCAATAAACTACGACAGGCTAAAAGTGAATAAAGTCTGGTGAGTATTCCATCGCCCGAGGGAACTCTTAACGATTTCGCGCCCAAAGGTGCTTGACGTATTAACTGTCGTGAATACCTTTTTAATAATTCTTTTAATTACTTATTTACTTTACTTTCTACTCTTTAATCAATTTCTCTTCTAACATTTATCATTCTCTTTACACGATTTTCACTCGCTTTTCGCTATACTTTATGAATATGGTAGACGTGGCCGGCCTGAATGCCGTTACAACACAAAGGGGGAAGGGGGTTCATTAACACTCTTTTTCAACGCTTGTTAACACTTTATTTAATTCCGAAAATGGTTCAGTTAAACGGGGGGACGCGAGCGGGTGGTTTTACTATAGTATTTTACGTCGGAGAGGGGCACAAAGAATAATTTAAATTTAAGCTTACATGACCCCAACTTTACGCTTATCGCGCTCCTGAATGACTGACTCTTTTTGGGGGTAGTCCGCTCTCTGGGCCTCTGTTCAGGATTGCCAACTCTTCCAATTTTAAACAGTTACAATCTAACAAACATACTTTATCGTAATTTCACAATTATTAGTAAACAATTCATATTAAACATTATAATCTTAATTAAACAAAAATTAATATTCTTAACTAGGCATTACTACATAACCCTCCTGCACCCGAGCCAATAACACCAGTCATATATATATATATATACACACACACACAGTATATATATATATATATATGTGTGTGTGTGTGTGTGTGTGTGTTATCTTAAGACCGAAACGTATTGATTACACAAGTTGTTAAAAATTAAGAAATTCAGGTTAATCTATGATAGCTGTTTATTGATGAGCATTGAATTGGGATATCGTGTATGACATCACTTCAATGAACAACCAACGAAGAAATCGAAGAGAAGTTTCACTCCCTTTTCAGTTATTGGTTTTCGCTACAAGTGGAAGCCAAAAAACAAAGATAATATATTCTTGACCCCTCCTTCCATCATTAAAAAAGATATAAAGAATAAATAAAAAATTATTTAAAATAAACAGAAACTATATATTTATTAAAGGAAGACATAAAAAAATAATTTTCACTATAAGGAAATAAGGAAATAGCATAATCGGAGTCATAAAAAATGTATGTTTACAAAAATGAAAAGGTGACTATCATCATCTCAAGACGAAATTTTAAAATTTCCCATTTGTGGTGAGAATCTCGTATAAACTTTCAGTTTTTTTTTTGGGGGGGGGGTCTCATCCCCCTGCTGCGTTCGTGCTTCCTTCATGACTTTAAATGAATTAATTCAAGCGCTCCCCCGTTACGCCTCGCCTTACAGTTAATTACAGTGTGAGAGTGTTGTAACAGATGGTATACCATGTAGGAATTCCGAGTTGTTTTCGGTGTGGTCATAAAAAGTTGGAGTGCAATGGAGGCGAGAGTTCATTAACTTGCATAATGAAAGATATAAAAAGTAATTTTTAGGTATTTGTTTTTAATTTTCTTATACAAATGAATACGAATGAATAGAAGGCTTAAGTAGTATGTTTCTTTTCACCTGCATCCTATTGCTGTCTTTCTTAAATTAAATCGCAAATTTCGTAACATTTATTTATGTCTGTAGGGGATGTTGATGATAATGTCTGTCTATCTGTTTGTATGTCTACTCTATGTTCGTTTATACAGGCCTAAACGGCTAGGATAATGTGCAGCAAATTTAGTATACAGATTAAGGGAGAATTAAGGAAGGTTTTAGTAACATACTCGCCCCTCCTGTACCCCCTAGGTCGTGTTTCGGGGTGCTCTGCTGTGCAAGGCGCAGTGAGCATTCTAGTATATATATAGGGTGTTTCATAACCGGTCTGCCATACTTTCGGGGGCGATTTTGGGGGTGATATCGAGTAAAAAAGTTAATACAACATCGGTGCTATTTCCAACCGTTGCTGAGCTACGGACGTTTTAAGGTGCATGGAAAAAAATAAACGAGAGTATTAATCTGATGTATTTATTGCTACATTTTATGAGATACTTTATAAATGTTCAATATGTCCTCCTCGGTTTTCATTGCACAGCCTTGCTCGTTCCAAACAAGAGTCCAATGCTCATTGAATCATTTCGGGGTGTTCTCGTATGTAAGCAGCGGCATCCATAATCTGACGCAAGAGTTCCTCTCTCGTTTGTACTTTGGTCTTGTAGACCATCTCTTTCATAAGGCCGCATAAAAAGAAATCTAACGGGGTTAGGTCCGGAGATCTCGGGGGCCACGATATTGGACCAGCACAACCAATCCAACGATTCCCGTACGCTGATTCAAATAATCTGTAACATGACGACCAAAATGTGGTGGCGCCCCATCGTGCTGAAAGAACATCCTGCGCCTTGTTTCCAAGGGCACGTCCTCCATCAAAAGCGGCAATTCGTTCGTCAGGAAATTCAGATAAATATCAACAGTTAATGATTGTTCCAAAACGAACGTTCCAATCAGCTGATATTCAATTACACTGCACCAAACACTCATCGAGAATCGATGTTGAAAGTTTCCTTCAACGATACCGTGCGGATTATCGGCAGACCACAAGTAGGAATTTCGTTTATTGTCAATTTCATCCCGAATGAATTGTGCTTCATCACTAAACAGTATGCGATTAAGAATTTGGCGATGCATAACCATCCACTGGCAAAATTAAGCACGTTTATCGTAATCATCCGGTTGAAGAGCTTGCACACGTTGCAAATGATAAGGATACAAACCCTCATCATGTATGGTTCGCCATACACGCGATGCGAGTACACCAATTCGTCTAGAAATTCTTCGACCACTGATAGTTGGGCTACGTTGTACTAGGTCCAGTATGCGCTCCTCCATAGCAAGAGGCCGTCGTGCTACATGTTCTTGGCTACGTGGAACAATTGTCCCTGTTTCCCTTAATATCTGGTGTGTGTTCGGTATTCGGCGGTTCGGAAAACGTCTTCGATATTCCTCAACTGCCGCTCTGCTGTTACCATCACAGAATCCATAAATGAAATGGATGTCATCGTATTCAGTGGGTGTGAACTGTTGATTCATTTTGATTGTTCACCTTAGCGCAACAAAGTATCTCGTACCACAGATCAGAACCAACTGAAAGAAAAAACTGAGGATTAGTAGTGGTAACTTCGTTAACCGAAACTACCACCAGTGCTGCCATCTATCGAATTACACACAAGTAGGGATTTATTGTTTGCGCATCTTAAAACGTCCGTAGCTCCGCAACGGTTGGAAATAGCACCGATGTTGTATTAATGTTTTTACTCGATATCACCCCCCCAAATCACCCCGAGAATATGGCAGACCGGTTGTGAAACACCCTGTATATATATATATATATATATATATATATATATATATATATATATATATCGTTTATGTGTGAGAGAGAGAGAGAGAGAGAGAGAGACAGAAAACGGTAATAATTATGTAAAAAATATGTACAATGTAAAAAAACAGGAAGCATATAAATCAAAATTAAAGTTTTCACAAGCATTTTAATAATTTTAAAAATTCTCAAAAAAAGAACAAAAGATTAAAAAGTTTTGAGAGAAAGAATTTCTTAAATTTTAATATGTACATTTTTCGACTTGGAATTTTAATGAAGAATAAGCGAAAGTAGAATTAATTACCAAACTCTGTTGTATTATTCGTCATATTTAACGTTGAATATGGTTGATAATAACAGTGATCAACATACAGTGTTTAAGGTAAATAAACTAAACTAAACAATGTCTCAACTTTCTAAACAGTGACTAATTACTTCAGCTGGACAGTGGCGTAGACGTTTCGCTAATCGTCTGGTTTTACAGCCAGCTAAATGTTTCAGATATTTAGATTTGGCCCAAGTTTTTTGATCCTGAAAGTGTTTAACCGTAAAATGTTTAGCAAATCTCTTAGCAAGATACTTAGAGGAATACGTTATCTAAAGGTTAAACGTTATCTAAAGATTAAAAAAATCAAGTTTGTTATTACTTTTATTAAAAAAATATTAAACATTTACTATCAATTTTTATTACAGTAATTAGCGCATGCGCGCTGGTCTTTCATTTATTGTGCGTTCTGATCGATCTTAGAGCCTTGTCCCTTATAATTTTGATCTTGGTTCCTTTTAAAGTTTTCTTCCTATAATGGAAGTCCTTTGGGTAACAAACCCAATTTCCTTGCGTAACTTTTAAATTGATCTGAAAGAAGGCGTATTGGCTGAGTTACGAGTCAACAGAAAACATTTTCATTGCAGAGTTTTAAAAGGGGTAAAGTTTAACCAATCAGGCAACAAATTACCAATATATGGTTAACCTTGGTTTGACTTTGGTTTTGCTTCCGCCACAAATGTTCATTCTGACAAAAGTCAAACTTGTCACTCCACCGTACGTAGACCTACAATTTAACGTGGAATCCGAACCACGCCCCACCAGCAGCACAGCGTCTTAACCACTAGGTTACCCATGGTACCCACTTATCTACCAACCAATTTTTTTTATTGTGTGGAAGGATAAACAGCTGGGTTCTGCTGGGCGCCGCCTGCTGTCACCGGGTCTTGATCTCGGAGCCGATGGATTCGTAATCAGCGACGCTAACCACTACACCACCGAGGCGCATACTTAAATATCTGAAACGGCTAGACACGTCTCAGACACGTGCATTCAAGTGCCTTTTTTTTTAAATATGTATCCCAGACATTTCTATGTTTTCCAAATATTTACCATAATTAGAGTTGCTTTATAAGTTTAACAAAATGTCCGGTCACTTTTGGAATGTGATTGCTCAGCTATTTATAATTATTCATACACCTCGCAAAAATGTAGTACAACCTCCACAGCCTTTTTACTTAATTATAGTTAATGATAGTATGTTCTAATTATCGTACATGTTAATAACAAAAGACGCGTTTCATTACATTATTTTAAGCGATCTGATAAGCTTATGCAAAAAAGTTGCGGATGACGTAGAAATGACGCAGAGATGATGAACAAAACCGTTATACGTACAACATCCACCAACTTAGTTTGATTTAATTCTGCTTAATTTTTACGAATGATATCAACGTACTGTGCTTAGCTTTATAACAAACATCAATATCTTACGCACTATTCTCATATATTACACACACACACACACACACACATCGCTTTGCGACATCTAATAGCCAGATTCACCAAGTTTATGTTAATTATGTATTTCAGCTTAGTAAACTAATTAATAATAACAATTAATAATAATTAATTAATTAATTATTAATTGAGATCTTGTCTACCTTATCTTTAATCATATTTATGAAAGTATTATTTAGTTATTTACAATTTATTATTTTAATTATTTTAAATTATTTTAAATTAACAAAAAGATATATAACAAATACTATTAACATAAATTCTATTACACAAAACAGCAAATATGGAACAATTGTCGTTTAAAATATTGTAGTAAACTATATTTACATACAGTAGATACGTTTAGAAACAAGCTAGATAAGGTCTTAATTAATAATTAATTAAACTTGCTAATTAATAATTAATGTAAACTTGATGAGTCTGGCTATTAGATATTGCAAAATGGGTGCTACTATAGTATGCGGTCTACCTACGATTGGTTAGGTTTAGTCATGATATTTTCGTTAAAACTAACGAAAATCATGACTAAACCTAATCATTCGTCAAGGGCGATTGACAATGGGATGTAAACAAACAATTAGTAAACAAGATAAAAAGCTACAATTAAAAGGTAGACCGCCGAATCGTAGGTAAACCGCCGAATTGTAGGTAGACCGCATACTATAGAAGCACCTGCAAAATGTTTATGCTTAAGTCAGTTTTTGTTTAAAGATACATTTTTTTTATTTCAGAGCTTCAAATACCCTTTAGAGAAATATACGAAAGGTTTTGGACTTATTTTATTTTTCCCCTGTGGGTGTGTATCATTAATTTAATAGGTTTAATTGTGAAATTCATTATATACATATAATGATGATATACCTTTCAACCTTTCAAATGTTCCGCGCGATGCTTTCTCATTTCACGAAGGTCAAGCTTGTCGCCCCTCCTCTCGAGTTGGCCTGGTGAAGTAGTGAGTTGGTTTCTTGTACTTTCCACCTCACATAGCCAGGTACTCCCGGCTCATCGGGGATTGTTCTGAGCCAGGCGTCTAATCTTCTTTTGAAGATGTCCACTGCAACCCCACTCGTGTTCCTTAGGTCTTTGGGCAGCTGATTAAACAGCTTTGGTCCTCTCACAACAACACTATTTTCTTTCAGGGTTAAGGATGTTTCCTGTCTCGCCTTTAATTTGGGAACACGACACAGTCTTCCTTTTCTACTTTCCACCGTTGTTGAAGAGTTACATGATTCAGAGTAAGATTAGGGACTAGTTTCTCCATTATTTTCCAAGTGTAAATAATGGTGTAAATAATCTCTCTCTCCTCCTTTCCAGTGAATGTAGCTTTAATTCGCGTAACCTTTCCCAGTAATTTAATTCTTTGCACCCCTTGATCTTGGCTGTGAAGCTATTCTGAATCCCTTCTATTTGTCTAATGTCTTCTTTTTTATATGGGCATGTTAGGACCGAGCAGTATTCCAATTTGGGTATGATCAATGTTTTCAGTAGATGAATCATTATATTCCTATCCCTTCATTTAAAGGTTCTCAGTATCTGCCCAGTTACTCTCTTTGCTCTGTTTACTGCTATCTTATTTTGTGTTTCAAATTTCGCATCATCAGTCATTACAACCCCTAAGTCTTTTGCTTTAGAATTTCTCTGAATTTCCTCTCCATTTGGTGTATAATATTCCATGGATTTTAGAGCCTCTTTTTCCGTACCGTAACAGCTGAAATTTCTCAGTGTTAAACTTCATATTGTTGTCTTCTGTCCACTTGTAGATTCTGTTCATGTCTGTTTGTGGAGATCCTATATCTTCTGGGTTTCTTATTTTTCTACTGCTCTTTGTGTCATCGGCAAAGGATGTTACTGTGCTGTCTCTGGTAATGTCCTCAGCTATGTCCGTTAGCATGATTATGAAGAGTAGTGGAGCTAATACTGTTCCTTGTGGTACTAAGCTGAGGCCCTCTGATTCTGATGAAGATGCTCCTTGTACTGTAACGACTTGCCGTCGCTCACTAAGGAAATTATATATCCATTTCCCTACTTTTCCTGTTATTCTCATATATTTCAGTTTATGTATTATGATTCCATGGTCACTCTTGTCGAACGCTTTGGCAAAGTTTGTGTATATTACTTCATAATTTTTATTACTTTCCAGTGCATCAATGATGTTGTAGTGTTCCATTAGTTGTGATAGGCATGATCTGCCTGACCGAAACCCATGTTGGTTGTCATTTAAGTTTTTCTGAGTTTCCAAAAAGTCAAAGATTTTCTGTCTAACTATTCTTTCAAATATTTTAGTGAGATGAGATGTAAGCGACACTGGCTTATAGGTTTTGGCCTCGGATCGATCTCCTCCTTTGTATATTGGGACTATGTTCGCGCTCTTCAGGATGCCCGGTATTTCTTCCGTGTCTAGTGATCGTCTCAATATCCAATATAGAGTCTCAGCGATTGCATTCTTGCAGTTTTTGATCAGTGTGGCATTCCATTTATCCGGTCCTGCCGCTGAGTGTGCTTTTAGTTTCCCTATAGTTTGTGTAATATCATCTGTCGTAAAGTCGAAGTCCTTTATACTTTCCCCTTGTAGTTCTTCTCCAAAGAACGCGTTTCCATCGCATATCAGTTTGTCTGTTTTTGGGATACTGAAAGATGATTCGTACTGAGCTCTTAATATTTCGGATATATATATATATATATATATATATATATATATATATATATATATATATAGGGTGTTTCAGGAGGAAAGGTCAATACTTCGGGAGGTGATAGTATCGGTCATTGTGAGAAAAAAAGTTCATATGAACATGTGTCTAATTCTGAATGGTTACGGAGATAGAGCTGTTTGAATCTGATGCGCGCGCAGCTCTTCCTCCCCCTTCCTTCCCCTATAACCTTAAACCATGTAAGCTGTAATGTAAGCATGAAACATAAGCCAATCGACAGCTGACTGTTGTGAGTGACATTGTTTGGTGTTTGAAGCAGTGTTAAGAATGCCACACACCTTCACACATGCCGAATATGCAGATATGGTGTATGTCTACGGTTTTTGCGATGGAAGTGCAACAGCTGCTGTTGCAGAATACCGTCGACGGTTTCCGAACCGCAGAATTCCGGATCGAAGTGTTTACCAGGGTTTTCAACACATTGCGTGAGATTGGTACACTTCCCAGCGCTCATGTTTCATCTGAACGTGAAGGTCAACAGGATGTGGATGAAGTGGAAAACATTCTTCAGTTGGTAGAGCGTAGTCCTACTGGCTCACGAAGATTTCTACACGTCTCGGTGTACCACACACAAGAGTATGGCGAACATTACGTGAGGAAAGCTTGCATTCATATCATTTAAAGCGTGTACAACACCTTCATCCAGGGGACGCTGCCATGCAACTGGAATTTTGTCATTGGGTAAATGCTAATCGCCGATTGCTTCGATTAATACTGTTCACCGATGAAGCTACTACTTTCACCCGTGACGGTATCAACAACACTCATAACTCTCATCGGTGGTCAGACGAAAATCCAAATGCTACTGTGGAAACAAATTTTCAACATCGCTTCTCTGCCAATGTGTGGTGCGGTATCATCGATAATCCGCTGATTGGTCCTGTTACTTTAGAGAATCGTCTTACAGGACAAAGTTACCTAGAATTTCTGCAAAATGAATTGCCAGGACTATTGGAGGATGTTCCTTTGGCTACACGTGCTGGTATGTACTTTCAGCATGACGGAGCTCCTCCACATTCTACCCGTCTGGCGATGCAATACCTAAATCAAACTTTCCCTGGTCGATGGATCGGCCGCGGTGGTCACATTCAATGGCCACCAAGGTCTCCAGACTTCTCTCCGTTAGATTATTGTTTGTGAGGGTGGATGAAAAGTAAAGTTTACAAAAGAAAGGTGGATACACGAGACGAATTGCTCGCGCGCATTTTGGGTGCTGCTGCCCGCATAAAGGAACGTCAAGATCAACTCAGACGAACAACACGCGATCTTCGCACACGAGTTGCAAAGTGCATTGAGGTTGACGGTGGGATTTTCGAAAACGTATTGTAAACTGTAACAAATTTGTCATTTCTGTATCTGATACCATTCAAATTAACATTAAATGTTAGAAACAATAATTGGTTTCTCTTTCTTGATTACCATTAACAATGCTTTTGTATTTGTAGATTCAAACAGCTCTATCTCCGTAACCATTCAGAATTAGACACATGTTCATATGAACTTTTTTCTCACAATGACCGATACTATCACCTCCCGAAGTATTGACCTTTCCTCCTGAAACGCCCTGTATATATATATATATATATATATATATATATATATATATATATAAGCTTATATATATATATATATATATATATATATATATATATATAAAATTGTGAAATATATATATATACATATATAAGAGGCGGGACCACCAGCTTGACCTTCGTGTGAAGAGAGACCAAAGCACGCGACTACTGCGAGGTTACAAGGTGTATATTATATTATATGTATATATATATATATATTATATATAATATATATATATATATATATATGTAATTATTATATTTAAATGTAAATTTAAATTATAAAATGTGACGATTGAAAATAATCACAGTTGTAAAAAATGTCTCATTTCCTTCATTCTTGACTCACATTTAATAATAATGAGTTTGATAGGGAAGTAATCCGTTCTCATTTCAGCTATTTTAATTTTTTTTCTTTTATTAGCCAACTTGGTAGGAATTTCAGGAGGATTTTTGGGCTGATTTTTTGGGCTGATTTTTTGGGCTGATTTTTTGGGCGAAATTTTTTGGGCTGATTTTTTGGGCGAAATTTTTTGGGCGGATTTTCTGGGCTGATTTTTTGGGCGAATTTTTTGGGCGGATTTTTTGGGCGGATTTTCGGGTCTTTGACAACATTTCGCGGGACACCTCATCATACTTAACTTAATATAACTGAAACATTATTTAAAATGAACTAAGTAAATTAGGTACAAAATGCGTTGTTGAACGAGTTTATTGATTAATTTTATCGATCAACTTGTTTCAAAGTTTACTTTCCTAAAAATAACTTCGAGATATTGAGTTTAAAAAAAAAAATTATACAGGGTGAACGAAAAGTCCCTGTGCACCTGTAAGTACATTCACTTTAACTACTGCCACTATAACCTACTTCCAACAGGTGCACAGGAACTTTTCGCTCACCCTGTATTACAGTAGTCACTAAATAAACAGTCTCTTATTTCTTATAATAATAATTCCTACTCAAATATTTTCTCAATCAATCCAATAATTCATAAGAAATGAACGAAATTGGGCTACGTCTCGTATTCCTCCAACAAAAGGAGAATTTGGTGCTGAGTGTAAGTAGTTATTAACTCGACTGTATATCTAATTTATGTGAAAAGTTTATATGAAATGAGTATTTAATAGGAGGCAGCCACCTGCCTGAGTTATAGCAGAGAAATGGAAGTTCTCATATTATACTATAATACTGCTTGTCAAGGTCGGAATAATGGTGTGTAAATATATATATATATGTAGGTATAATGACGGTATAGAAATACTTGAAGGTATAGGTATAGAAATAAATATATTTACGAGTATAGGTATAGATACAAAAATAAAAATTTTTCAAAGTATGGATCAATACAGTATGAGCATGAGTAGTGAAATATCATTTTCATTGTTTATCCATACTTGTGAAGCGCATAAACTAATACTTAATAATACTTAATATTTTAGTGTGAAGAAGATAAAGATAACATGACGCAATAAACTCAATTACACCTTTGAACATTAGTATCGTATAATTTGTTGTGTTCAAGTTGTGATTGAATAAGTTGTCATAAATAATTACTATTTTGTATTTAAATATAGGCTTGAGCTGCAGACTATAATACATCAATATACGGTATTAAGCGTATTAATGCCCTTAACACTAAATACAAATTTAATCTGTCGGATTAGAGCGCTGTCCATTGCTAAAATATAGGATTTTACTTGCTAGGATTGTACAGTAGGCGAGTAATTATAAGTGATATTGTACAGGGTGTTCGAAAAGTCCTGTCACCCCCCTCCCCACAAAATGTACATATTGTAATACCAATTTTATTTTTGTGTGATTAATTGAATTTATGTGTGATTCATGACATTTTTTTTCTTTTCCTGGTATTAGAGTTGTGTGAACAATGGCAAAACAGTCCATTTACACTCTGAAGAAGGATAGTGATGAGCACATGAAAGGCTCATGAAAGGTCACATACTGGCAAAACGATGCATGATATCCAGAATGATTTCAACAAAAGATTCAATAAAGCTGCACCACCAAACAAGACGGTATTACGCTGGGAGAAAAAACTGTTTGAAACTGGCTCCATCAAGGACAGACCACGGTCGGGAAGACCAACAACGCGAGCAGAACACTGTGAAGATGTGATTGCATCAGTAGCTCGTTCACCGAAAAAATCAGTTCGGAAACGATCACAAGAACTTGCAGTCCTCATGTCCACAATGAGAGATCACATGACAAAAGATCTCGGCATGAAACCATACCGCCCGTCATTTGTTAATGAATTAAGCGATACAAACACGCAGAAACGATATGAAGTCTGTGAACGGTTTTTGACCGTTTTTCCAACAATTCCTGCACGTGGAACAGTGATTTTTTCTGACGAGTGTGCAAGTTACCTTAGTGCCAAACTGAGAAATGTTTACTTCTGGAACAAGGAAAATCCACACTTTTTTCAGGAACTGAAACACCATCCACCGCACATGATGATATGGGCTGTAGTGTCTGCCAGGAACTTGTTCGGTCCATATTTTTTTGAGGGTCCTGTCAACTAAACTGCCTACCTCAACATGTTACGGGACTGGTTTGTGCCCGAGCTCGAACGTTTAAGGCTGCTTGGTTGGATGTGGTTTCAACAAGACGGGGCTCCGGCTCATTTTGCCATTAATGTGAAGGAATTCCCAACGAGGTGCTCAGAGACAAATGGCTCGGCCGTGGCTCGCAACATTTACCTGCTCCTCTTGAGTGGCCGCCCCGAAGTCCAGATCTGTTTTCATGTGACAATGCGTTATGGGGTTTCGTCAAGCAGAACGTATCCCGGGTGCGTTACCGCACAACAGAGGAACTGAAACACGCTGTTCGAGATGCATTTGGGGCAATCACTCCAGCAATGCTACGTCGATTCTCATACCGCACATGGAGGCACATAATCCTATGTTACGAAAGTGATGGTGCACACACAAATATTCTTGATTAGTAACTGTAATTATCGAATAACCTGTATTCCATTTTCCATGAGCGGGGTAGAGGCAAGGGGGGCTCGACGCTTCAACTTGGTACTGAAAACATTCACGGCATTTACAAACTCAAGGATATATATATATATAAAAGGATCACCACTTGGGGTGACCTCAGGGATCCAGTGCTGCCTTTCATGCCAAGGTTAGAGTTATACCTCTAGCGGTACGTGAGGCAAGACCAGCGTCATAGGCGAAACCAGCGTCACGGGTGAGACCAGCGTTGTCACCATTTACACATCTCTGAAGGCGTTTCCATTTCTCTCCATTGCTAGTTAACTGCTGTTAACTAGAATACTAGAATTTATAGTAATTCACCGTTTATTTACGCCCTTGGCCTCTCTTTCCTCCATAAAAGAAAAATTACTAATTATATCCTTTCATCTTTTACGCGGTCTATCGCTATTCATACTTCCGCACTCACTGCTATACATGCATACCTTTTTTCATTTTTAGAATTATTTATCCTCTCCACATGGCCAATGACTTTTCACTACACACTTTTCCTAAACATTCTTCTTTTTCATACAGTAAATCCGTTTTGCGCCGATCATATTCCTTAAATGAATTATCTTTTGTTGAAAGACGAGCGTCTCACATTCATACATCAGTGTTGACACCAATACACCTTCATGGAAATCTTTTGCTGCATCTACATAAGCGCATTTCCCTCCGACCGTGGCTTTTATCGTGACCATGATTTATCTTGCTTCACTCTGTTTCCAGTTTCTAATATATTTGTATATCTTCTATCAATTACACACCCCAAAATTTAAATTCTTTTGCAGACTCTAAAATTTCTACATTTAAGGCAATATTACACGCCGCGTTTCTCTGATAATCACTTTCAATAATAGCTTTACAGTGCATTTCATAACTTACCACTGATACCATACATTCTAAGCACTTGCTACAAGACACACCTCTTTATTTTGGCATACACTTTCACTAAATCAGTGAATGCCATATACGCCTTTTTTCTTATCACTTAGTTCCTTACTCATTCGCACTAATACTTAATCAACATATCAGCTGGCTTTCCTAACCTTGCTTCTTTATCACCACTCAAAATACTCGTAATCTTTTACACCCTCTCTATCAACATTCTTCCCTATAATGTTGGCCACATGCACCCTCTTTGTATTCCCGTTTATTCGAACATTCCACACTGCCACACGACTCAAAAGCTTCCGAGGCTTCTGCGTCCTATTCGCATGAGCACATTTTTTTGTTTTTGAGATTGGATCCCAGCCCAATCTCTAACCCTGTTACGAACTGGAAAGCGGAGGATATAACCCTATTTCCAGGGGTCTACGTACATTCTTCACGCCAGTATCCGGAGGGAAATAAAATCCTTCTTTTATTAATATTAATGTACAGTTTCTTACTCATATTCCTGATTAAAAAAACTTCGAAGCGTAATTTCCATTCGAAGATCTGTACATTTAGCCAATAAGTTGAAAATTAGTTTAGTTCTCATAAAAGAAGTTTCGAAACTTTGAAAATTAATTAAACTGAAAAGCGGAATATATATATATATATATATATATATATATATATATATATATATATATATATATATATATATATATATTATATATTAGGGTGGTCCACAAAATCGAAGTTGTTTATTTTTTGTGCTCGGTGTTTATTTGGTTCCGTTCCCCAAGAAAAACATTGCATACCAAGTTTTAGGTTATTATGACTTTGTTTAGGGTATGCACAAGCTGACTAAGAAAAGCTCACATTTGTTTGATCTCTTTCCTTATAGAATGACTTTTGTATTAGGAAAATGATACTCAAGTATTACATATCTATAGTTAAATTATTATTTAAGTGATTAATTTATTAATTAGAGGCAAACCAAACACAAACAATGTTGATTGAAACAGAAAAACAACTCTCCCGTCCTCACGATTACGAGTTAGCCTTGCTTGCACTAGGAAACTGGCGTCGATGTGTAGAGACCACCTACAGCAGATATTGTGTTTGTTCTTCGTTCTTCGTAATGGAAGAGTTATAAACCTGAATTAGCTTCACCTCTCTTTCAGCCACATCATTCACTACCAGCATATCTTGGAGGACTTCCTTGGCCTGGAGGAACTGCGCAGCATCCTTTCATTGGGATGGATCTTTAGAGATGAATCCGGAGAGCCTAGTAGCGTGACATGGAAGAAGCGGTTGGTATTCTTGGATGCCAGCTTCTTCAGCGTCAGTGACGGAATGCCCTCTTCCGGCACTTTAATTCTCTTCGGTGGATCTTTCTCTCCTTCCCTTGCCCTCATCGACTCCAGGATTCCTCTCTTCTCCATATTGGAAACTGCGTCACTGAATAGAGCCAGAGCTACCAACTCCTCGCTCAAATACCACAGATGTCGTTGGAATGCCTTTGTAGCTGCCGCTCCAACTGCTCCATCCATTTTATTCCTGTATTCTTGAATTTTCTTAAGGAAGGAGATATCGTTGCTCGGGGCTTCAAAGATTATGGGAGCCTTGAACCATGCTGCTCCGTAGACAAGAGCAACAAAGAGGGCCATGGTTCGAATGGACTTCTATTCCTTGGGGGACACCTTAAACTGAGGTTGAAACATGAATATTTGGAGACAGCATATTGCCTTTGACATCCAGCGAGCATGGTGTATGGGGCCAGGCTGTCCAAATCGAATCCTTCGGGGAGATGTCCCACCTAGGAAGACTACGCTAAGCTCCAGGAGTCGGCGTTAGTCGTCGCGGGGTTGCGTACACTCAAGAGCTTTTACGTAGTAGTCGAGAGCTTCTTGTACCCATTCAGGATTCTCTTTGAAAACTGCACTGACGTGGTCGTCCATCATTCCAGTCTTGAAGTTTGCTTGATTGATCTGCTGCCAATTCTTTTGGAACCGTTGAAATAGGAGAACCGCCGGACCGCTGGACGATCCATGAACTGTCTTGAAGACGTCTCTGAGAACGACCTCCAAGATATGGTGTCTGCAAGCAAGGTGGAGTAAATGTTTTCCCAGTCGCTGTTTAATCAGAGTGCAAGCTCCACCAATATGACCCGTATTGCTTGGAGTCGTATGAAAGCTCATGGCGACGACTCGGTCTTCGACTTTCCAATCTTTCAAGGCCTCAACCACGGCGTCTGCTTGCGCCATTCCTGTTCCACATGCGAGCTTCGGAACACCCAGGAGTTGAATGTTCTCCTCTGACGATGACGAAACATCCTTCCCAGAGATCAGTACTGGGAGACGATCGACGTAGTCATTTTCTGTGAGGAATGGGAGGAGTTTCCCGTCCCAATGAACAACAATTCCAGTATTGGCGCCAGAAGATGAGACAGCTTGTTTCACAGAAGTGATGTGGTCACTGCGATGTCGCATACGGGTTCTCCTGAATGTGGAGCGACTGATGGCCAGTTCATCAATGTTCCCTCCAAGGCTTTTCACAGTAGCTGCCACGATGTGAACTGCCTCACGATCGCTGGTGTTAGTTCTATCCAGGGCGGCAGCGAGACCAGGGGACATGAAGTTCTTAGGCCTCGTTTGAGGTGCGGGACGAGGAGCTGCATTTGACGGGCCAGGGACGTGAAAATCCGGATCCATTCCAACTCGAGGCATCTTTGGAAATGAACGAGGGCCTTAATCATCAGAAGAGGTGCTGGTTGATTCCAGCTGAACGGTCTCTTGCTCTTCACGCATCTGCTTCTCTGCTACTTCCTTTTGCTCTCTGGCCTTCTTCTTAAGATACTTCTGTTTCATTCCTTTCTTAGCCAGGGCTTCGTCGACTCGTCCCATATGAAACTTGAAGAAGACTCAGTCTTCCTCTATCCGGATCAGTCTTTCCACATCATTATGCTCAATGTTGAAGAGCTTTTCAAGATTGTTTGAGAACTCTTGTTTCTTCTGTATTTGTGGCTTACTTCTCCTGTTGGAACCTTTTTTCAACTTCTCCCAAGTGGACAGGATTCTATTCAGGGTTCGTTTGATATTCTGCTCCTCTTGAGTAGGGATGCGGGCCATTCCCCAGATATCCATGGTTTCCTTCGCCATCATATTAATGCACTCGTTTTTCGTAGGAGTTGGCTCACTTATTTTCAGATGAAAATAACGTTAGAGAACTTGCCTAAGAGTAGGCAGACGGGAGTTAGGAATCGCTTCGATGGTGCCGCCAACCAAGTAGATAGTTGTTTTCTTACGCAATGCAGTTGCCATCATCACAACCTAAAATGAGAAACCAAAAATTGACATTTTTTTATTACTATGGAAATAATGTAGAAATACAGCAACTTCAAACATGTAGACTTTTAAAGTCACACTTTAAGATTACATAAACATATATTAATGTACCTGAATTTTCAGCAAAAATTATTACTCAACATAAACCAAAAACAATAACGCAACAGTAATATATATATATATATATATATAATATATATATATATATATATATATATATATATATACTGTGTGTATAATATATATATATATATATATATATATTATATATATATATATGAAAATTATTTCACGAAAGTGACACGTGAAAAATATTTATGATGAATAAAACCACGAAGGAAAGGAAACACAAAATGGTGCTCAAGCGTCATTAGACGAAAGCGCTTGAGCACCATTTTGTGTTTCCTTTCCTTCGTGGTTTTATTCATCATATATATATATATATATATATATATATATATATATATATATATCAGTGTGAATTTTGTGACTCGAAAATTGCCTAAAAGTTCTATTATGACTTCATTACCGATTCCAAACACAAAATTCTCATTTACTGGATCAAAAAGTCTCTAATAATTATATAATCGCGTATTTGAATGAGGAGACAAACTAAGAGCTAATTTTATGATCAGAAATTTATAAGCGGATAAATGTTGACTTACAGATTGCCAATCACTGACATTTTCTTTCTTCCAGTAATTATTTCGTGGTTCCACGTTTATTTATTGAAATTTCTTTTTCCTGTGCTTTCACCTCATAACACTGAAGTGACCTCAGACCTATCAATAACCCTTAACATCTACCATTGCTGGTTTACGAGAGCGATCGAAATGTAAAGAAATATATATATATGAAAATTGCATGAAAGCCGGTGAAATTTATCGTTCTTCACAACAAAAGATTTAAGCTTATTATTGCTGTTAGTAGAGGAAGAAGTATTTAGTGGGAATCATTCAATTTGCGCCGACATCTTCTTTGTTTAGAGGCCAAACATGTGCAACGATAGACTTATTCCTTCGTACCTATTGATGTTATACGTCATCATAAGGCTTCGAAAATCTTTGTTTGCTTCGTGACCAGTGGCGGCTCGTCGGTAGGCACTGCGGAACTGCATTACCCCTAAATTTTTTATTTACAATTGAAATAATCAAGAACAATATAAGGATGAGCTCACTGAATAACTTTTTCAATAACTTTTGAAACTTTTATTCATTGCTCAATGCTCATCCTTTTATTTCAGTAATTATTTCAACCCATTCTTAGAGACAGCACCCTTAGAATTTTTAGTCACGAGCCGCCACTGTTCGTGACATCTGTATACATTATTGTGTACGTTTTTTTTGTTTTGTTTTTGTAGCGAAGTAAATTTTTTAAAGTTTAAAAGTAAAATTTTAAAGTTAAAAGTTTGAAAGTACAAAATTTTAAAGTTAATAGTTTGAAAGTACAAAATTTTAAAGTTAAAAGTTTGAAAGTACAAAATTTTAAAGTTAAAAGTTTAAAAATACAAAATTTTAAAGTTAAAAGTTTGAAAGTACAAAATTTTAAAGTTAAAAGTTTAAAAGTATAATCCAATATAATATGTGATTTTGTATCAAAGTTTTTCATCGACGTATACTCAATACTCAGTTATTTCTATATAAGCAGCAGGGATGGGTGCCACAATGTATTTCTATACTACACGTACTACTGTAGTATATACCGCTTTAGAAATTCATGTCTATACTTATACCTCCAAGCAAATTATCCTCATAGCCATACCTATATACCGTTGTTGCCAGAACAAGTTCATTTCTAAATACCTATGCCTATACTTATTGTTTATGCTTACATTACTATATAGGGCGTCTCGGAAGTCGCGCAACACAGATTCAGATCATACACACCATAAATATGGTGCGCGACTTCTGGGACACCCTGTATTAGCTTTTAAGTGTTTGGAAAAGAAGGATAAAACTTAAGAGAAAATGCTCCTTATGTATCTTTAATATATCACAAACCAGTATCAATATTCATATCTAAAATTTTACAAAAGAAGTTTTTCTACAGGGTGGCCCATAAATCCCAATCGGTTATAATTAAAGCGAAAATACAAGAAATTAAACAAAGTTAAAAGTTTATATTAAGTTTAGAAATATTTATTAAATATTCAAAATGGAAAATATAAGAATCTCGACAAATTTTCTTTCCTTAGTAAATAGCTTACATCAGTGTGAGCTCCGCTAGATGGATTTTCGCTTTAATTATAATCGAGTGAGACTTATGGGCTACCCTGTACACCTTTAACATAAAATGTAATTCATCTTTATGTAGAAAGTATTTCTTAGAATTCTGTAGAAATTTCAAATTATACGTATAAAAAAAATGTAAATTTATGTTAATTTACATTCGTGTAATTGCGACATCTTATTTTTAGTTCACACGAAAAAATAAAACGTCTGTTACCATTCTTTTATTCATTTTATTCCTTAATTCTTTTAATATTAAATAAAAAATATATTTATTTATGTATGTAGTGAAACCTTTTGAAGAAAATATCTTTCACCATAAACTTGGGGTAGCTGGCAATGATGGGACAGTATATGTTACATCTTTCACAGTTCCAGAGAAAAAGAAATTTTCTTTCTCCACCACTGATCAATGTTGCATTTTGTGACAACAAACCTTTTTTTTGGTTAACCTTTTTTTCGTACTCGCCAAATTCAGCCATTATTTTCGCAACTTGGAGCCCAAATGGTGAATCTGTCTACGACTGTTCTGAAATTTAGTTAAACGCTGAAAAGGGACCAAAAAACGTGTTAATAATTTTTTTTTTTAAATTTCACGGTTTCATCTTAACTTTATCATGAATTTATTAACGAGTTGTTCATGAATTTATAATGAATTTATAACGAATTGCAAAATGTCACTATCATTTATTGAAGTATAATTTATACTAATTCATTTTGTTAAAAGGTCACTTATCTGATAATTCTGTAACTCAGATAATTCTATAAATTACAAAATAATTTTTTTTTATATTTCTGTAAATGTGAAAATTACCTTTACTTTATCCTGTGCGTTCTTTCTTCTTTCTGATCCTTTAATCTCACGCACTAGTCATATATATATATTATATATATATATATATATATGATGCAAACCCACAGGGAAAAAGAAAAATTATTCCAAGGCCTTTCGTATATTGAAAAGTATGTTTGCATTGAACAAGTTTTAATAAGATATTATTTCCTATACATGAACGAATCGAAGTTATCGTGTCTACTCCCTCTGCTGCTTTATTCCTACAAGGGAAGAAGAAGAAGAAGAAGCAGAACTGTATAAGAAAAACTGCCATTGCGCGTTACAAACGCCTGAGGAAGCAATGATTCGTGATTCTGAGAGCCCAGTAAAGCCTAATATTTATTTTGTAATATATATATATATATATATATGCACACTGTGTATATATATATATATATATATATATATATATATATATATATATATATATATATATATATTATAAAATAAATATTACATTTTTATATTTTTGTTGTTGTTGGAATAATTTTAACATAAGATAAATAAATGTGAAATTTAACTATTTATTTAATTTAATTTGGACCTTAAGCTTTAGGCTTTACTGGGCTCTCAGAATCACGAGTCATTGCTTCCTCAGGCGTTTGTAACGCGCAATGGCATTTTTTCTTATACAGTTCTTCTTCTTCTTCTTCTTCTTCCCTTGTAGGAATAAAGCAGCACAGAGAGTAGACACGATAACTTCGATTCGTTCATGTATAGGAAATAATATCTTATTAAAACTTGTTCAATGTAAAAATAGTTATTCTTAATTATATTTTGAATAGAATTCCTACTAGTCATAAAATCGCAATTTAAAACTTAAAAACCAAATAGTTGAATGAAGAGCGTGTGGTTAAACTGAGTGAAAAAAAAGGTGAATAATTTTGAACTCTTTACTCTTCTTTTTTTTCTTTTTTTTCCAAATAGATTCCTCTATTTTCATAACTTTTCTTCGAGTAAATTACAGTATCGTGGATCGAAGTAAATTGAAGCTAATAAAACATTTGATAGCGGCGAAACTTCTCTTTTTTTTGTCATAAATCTGCGTAAAGTTTCCGCCATATTTGATGAATTTGGGTGAAGCTTCATTACCATCTTGGTCCAAATTGCAAAATAACTTCTTGTAACTAATTAACTGAAATTAATGAATTAATAAATTGATAACTGTAAATAAATAAACAATTAAATGAACAAATTTATTTATATATATATATATATATATATATATATATATATATATATATATATATATATAATTTTATATATATATATATAAACGCTATAAGTATTGTATTGACTTGATGGCTTTACAAACAGCTCTTATATTTCTACCTGAGTTGATGTTTAACAACTTGGCTAGAAGATATTAAGCCTTAAGCCCTGAGTTTAAAGTTCAAAATTCTATGTTACACTCTATTCCTAATTGAAAGTTAATGGAAGTTAAGAATTTATTATAAATGAACAAAGTCTGTCTTAACTCCTAGCAAGTCTCCTTCCTGTAATACATTAGCTGCTTCGTATATGCTGGCTCTAAAACCCTTAAGAACCTAGTTATTGCAACCCATTTACTTGCATTAGAGGATCTGCCCACACCAGCTTCAGTCAATTCCTGTACAGGGTCTTCCATAAGTCATTTTACCCCATCCCCTGAACCTTTTCCTACTAGAATAGGGTGAGGGTTAAGGGGAGGTGAGGAATTTATGGGACACCCTGTACAGTCGATCTTAGTGGCAATACTGTTTTTAGCATTAAATATACAGACACCTATCGATTCTCAACTTCGAGAGAGAGAGAGAGAGAGAGAGAGAGAGAGAGGAGTATCTTTAAGCCATAAATTTTGCATACGCAGTTACATACTGTAGTAGGTTTTCATCCTTAGCTAATTGAAGGGTATGAACTAGGAATCTTGCTGAAATTAAAGTTCTCTGATTATCCCCAACGTTTTCAATATTCGTTAGATTAGGAACATCTGGAATGTATAAAAATTGAAATGCATCTACAGGGTGTTCGAAAAGTCCCGTCACCCCCTACAAAATGTACATATTGTAATACCAATTTTATTTTTGAGTGAGTAATTGTATTTACGTGTGGTAGGTGTAATTTAAGAAACGAGTCACTTGCAACACTTACTTTAATTACAGTAAATACAGTTACTAATTATAATGTATGCGTGTACGCAAAGAGATCTCAAAAGAGAAAAATTATATTTGATAATTCCATGGGGCCTATGTAATAAAAAGAAAGTCCTCAAACTGATAAAAATGGTAATAATGAAAAAAATGAGTTAAATAATTTTTTTTCAGTTAGCATAAAAAAAAAAAAAAATTAACATACCAAAAGTTTGGAACAGTTTTTAATAGGAACTAAAATGAAAAATTATACACTAATTAAAAAGGGTTAGACGGAACTCCCAAAACACTAAAGAAATGGGATCACCTGAAGATCCGTCATCCCAACCTTTTTTAGTTAGCTTTATAAGGCTAACTAACGAAAATATCACGACCTAACCTAACCAATCGTCAAGGGTGTATAGTTGACCTAACGATTGGTTAGGTTAGGTCATGATATTTTCATTAGTTAGCCTTATAAGGCTAACTAAAAAAGGCTGGGGTGACGGATCTTCAGGTGATCCAAGAAATGAAACCGAACAATTCTTCTGAGCCCGACGATAGCATCCGTTGTAGGCAAACTTTTCGAAACTATTTAACAGAGATAAGTTTTGAATTATTTAGAAAGAAAAGAAGTTTTTAGTAAATAAATAACGCGGTTTCGGAAGAACTAAGTAACGTTTAATTATCTTACTAAAGTTTTACAGTATCTTTTAAATAAACCATTTGATATCAATTACGTCTTTTAACCTCTTAAAATTTATAAGGTGACTCTACAAAGCGATCGAAGACAACCAACATAATAAATACTGAAATTAGGAACAAACCTTACAAAGAAACTAAGATATAAGTAATGAGACTTATTTTTATAAGAAAAAATAGTGAGGTGATATAAGAAATCTTTCCGAAGTGGACGATAAACGTATAAGCAGAAGCGACGAGCTGGAAATAAAGAGGGAAAAAGTTTCGATAATGAAGCTGAAAGTATTCAGTTGCTTCCAAAGTTGCAGAAAAGAAAAATGAAGGATTTCAGCTTTACTTAATTCCCAATGACCAAATAAATAAATCAATAGATTAGCTATAAATTGCTGTTCCATATAGAACTAATATGGGGAAGTAATGAAACCGTGTATGTGTTCGTGTGTGTGTGTGTCTCTCTCTCTCTCTCTCTCTCTCTCTCTCTCTCTCTTCTCTAATAATTTTTGCAAGTATATTTTATACAGTTTCAGAAATAAGTTCGCCGAGAAACATAAAATTTCTAAAAGAGCATTGCGGAAATAAGTTCGCCTAGAAACACAAAATTTCTAAACCAGCATAACAAATTACTAACTGGTAATTTTCCTTTTTTTCCTTGGATAGTTTATACTTTTTGGTGACCGTAATAAAATTAAAGAAAAAACAATCATTAAATAATTACTTTTTTTATGTTCTTTAGGAATTTTGTTTCTAGGCGAACTTTTTTCTGAACTGTACATACTGTGTAATTGAGTGAGGCGACGTGGAATATACAGTATGTGTAAACATAAACATTCTCAACAGAAAACGTACAAAACTGTAGATATCAATCAACACGTATTAGGTCTTCCATCATTTAAATGATACAGTACGTTTTTTCGGTACTGTAGTAACTTACCTTTTGATGAATGGCCTCACTTTATTAATAGTAACTAATAATAAAGTGAGGCTAAAATACAGCGTTTCACTGGAAATAACAGTTAAATTTATTTGTAACCTCACTTTATTAATAATTAAATTTACTTGTAACCTCACTTTATTAATAAATAATTAAATTTATTTGTAACCTCACTTTATTAATAATTAAATTTATTTGTAACCTCATTTTATTAATAATTAAATTTATTTGTAACCTCACTTTATTAATAATTAAATTTATTTGTAACCTCACTTTATTAATAATTAAATTTATTTGTAACCTCATTTTATTAATAATTAAATTTATTTGTAACCTCATTTTATTAATAATTAAATTTATTTGTAACCTCACTTTAATTATCATTATAGAGAAAAAACTTTGTTAAAATTTCAACTCCGCCAAATCGTTAATGTAAATAATTTTGCGTACTACTGAGGTAGATAAATTATTTATCTATCATTTTGAAAGAAATAAGAGGTACCTTTCTGGAAATAAATTCGCCTAGAAACAACAATTCTAAAATACATGAAAAATTACTAGTCACTATTGACTGGGTTTTGATTTTAAAATTTTATGATTTTTTAATTTTTGTTTTTAGGCGAACTATTTTCCAAAATTGTAATTAAAATTAATTATTCCCAAATTTTTGTATAAAATGAAGCTACGAACCCTGTTTCGAAAATTTCTACCCAATCTGATAAGTAAAGAAATTTATTCCATTTAGTCAAAATTATCTTTAGTTTGACAATTAATTAAATTATAGTAAAAAATAAAACTAACGAATTCTTGGGTATAGAATATCTACCCAAATTTTGATTTATAGTTCAGACTTTGTTCAAATATAGAAAACCGTAATAAAGAAATTACTTTCTTCGCGTATGTATTTACTATACTTCTCTCTCTCTCTCTCTCTCTCTCTCTCTCTCTCTCTCTCTCTCTCTCTCTCTCTCTCTCTCTCTCAGCCGGTGCAAAAGAAGTTATGCAAACAGCTTAGAGAAGAAGAAGGTATACAGCTGTTGTTCTATGTAGTTACCACTCGATAATGTGCTACTGTATTTAATCGGAAGCATGATAACTGGATCCTCCTATATCCTGTATCATCTTTTGAAGGAGATTGTAGACACCAATCGACCAGGGAAGTATTCTTTTGGGGGGGGGGGACGTTCGGCAGTATACAAGGAGTGCTGGAACTCCCGTTTCTCCTGTCACTGTCCTCTTTAGCTGATCTTTTTCCGTGTCTCATCTACCCTTTTAGTAGACCAGCATGCTTTCAAAAACACACTACTCCCTCTATTCTTCTCTACAAATACATGCACTTTACACACTACACAATCTTTTTAAAATTTATTAACAAAAAAGGGCATCATGGGCCTCAATGGACCTTGATTTTGGCTCTATCCTTCTTGTATAGGGGGAGTCATTTTTTGCGGGCGCTCGCCCTTGCCCCTTCCTTCCTAAAAAATACAGTCAAGTGTTATTCCGAAATATAACTTTTGAGGAAATATTGTCATAAGTAAGAAGGACGAGTGTACACAGACATGGCCATTAGCCAATAGTCATGGCATAAACCGAATACTCACGGTATAAATCAACCACAGAAAGCGATGATCTTCATTTGAGATTACGAGACCTCCGAGACTAAAAATAGATAATTATTATTAAATCATAATGAGAAAGTAATTAAGATCTTCACTTCCCAAACCATTAAGGAATCCGGCGTTATTAATAATCTCGTCACAGATGTGGAGCGTCATGGTTCCTTGTAATCGTAATCCCATCGATCGAACGGGAGATGAGGGCAAGGGGGATCAACTATTTATTTCATTTTTAGCATATTTCCAAAATATTTTGCTATCATTTTTTAAAATTTGTTATCCCGCTTCAATATATATATATACACCCACACCCACACCCACAGTATATATATATATATATATATATACCTCGTAACCTCGTAGCAGTTCCGTGCATTGGTCTCTTTTCACACGAAGATCAAGCTGGTGGTCCCGCCTCTAGGCCTGGTTTGGTGGAGGAGCGAGTTGCTCGCTTGAGCTCTCTACTGCACATATCCAGGTACACTCGGCTCATCTGGTGCCATCCTCAGCCAGGCATCTAGTCTTCTATATACAGTATGTATATTAGGGTGTCCCGTTAAACCCAAAGTTGGTCGGGTACAGCATTAACGGATATAATATCGTGAAGTGGGCTACTAAGAATGGCCAAACAAGTTTTTAAAGTCCTATCTAAAAAAATCATGCATCCCCAGGGGTTTACATTTTACACCCCCGATTCAGACCAAAAAATTGGCATTTTGACCTTTAAAAGACCAATTAAAGCTAGAAATTCCATACACATTTTTTCCAATCTGTTAGTAGGAAGCCCCAGAACCACGTCAAGGTCGACTGGAATCTCTGGAGTTTTTTTATAGTTTTTTAAATTTTTTTCTAGTTTTTTAACGCTTTTTTTAGGTTTTTAATTTTTTTTTCACTTTTTTTGTATTTTTAATTTTTTTTTTTTAAATATTTTTTTTATGAAAAATTGCATTAATCCCCCTTTTAAACTAATAATTTACCTAGTAATTACGAGGATTCTTTTTCTTGATTTCTTAAATTTTTTCTATGAAGTTCTGTGGTTTGAATTTTAGCTTGAAGCTGAGCTTCATCTTTAACTCTAGGAGCCAGATCAGTTATAAGCTTAATAGCCCTTTCAGCACAATCATTGACAACCTTCACATTACTCACAAACTCTTCCATTTCATTATAGTTTGGATCTGAGCACTATTCTCCGACTGGCTTTGACAACCAACAACTTTTTAAATTCATGATTTTAAAGATTTTCCATGAATTAGGTCTTATCCAATCCACCAGATGTATATCTGGGTGTAGTTCTGGAACTTCTGGCTTTCCTATAATAATTTCATCTGGAACTTCAGTTCCTAATAAACGAGCTGCGATACTTGCTTTTGTATTCTCATCTAAAGTTTTACTAAAAAGAGAAAACTACAAGTTCTTGACTTAAATACCACTTGTGTCTTAAGAATGCATCTACTGCAGCAATAGAAACTTCTGGATCTACCTCCTGTCAGACATTAACTAATTGCTTATAAAATCGCGGGTCATTGAGTGGTGCTTCTGCAGCTAATGGGGTCTTTAGCCAATAAGGACCATAAACTAAAGATGTAAACTTGACAAATATTCCAAATGATTCTTTTACTTCTGGTTCACAGTTAAGTTGATCTCTAAATAAAACAAGTTTATTTGAATACAGCTGAGGTGCCATGAATCTAGCTCGATGGCATGCTCCTGGTTTACGAAGATGTATCTTTGAAGGCCTGTGCCCCAACAATAAACAGTTTAATTCTAAATATTCTAAGTAATCATCTCTGAAATAATTTTTGTTCTCTAATAAAGAATTATAAATTATATTTGCACTTTCTTTAATATCCATCAACAAAGGCTCAGTTATATTTATTTCTTTAGTTTGGGATAATGTTATTTTGGACCAGCTTTTCGAAAATTCTTCAAATATGGGATAATCGGGACCAGTGCTTTTTCCAAAGATCCATTGCCAAATAGATTTTACAATAAGTTCGCCAATGTGGTGACGGCATGCTAAATATAATAATGGTCTATTCAGATTTCTTTCTATATAAATGGAAGCTCCTTTGTTAATACCTGTATTTGAGGCCGTCGTGTCAAATGACATACCTCTCACCTTTCCTGTGACCTGCCAATCTGTAAGGAGCTTGAATGTAGCTTCAGACATTTGTTCACCAGTAGCATTTTGAATAATAGGTATCCCCAAAATTTTATCAATATCAGGAGATCCAGTAGCAGCAACAGCAAGCCTTTCTAAGCCTAAAATCTGTTTTGAATCCCAATGGACAACAAGATGTTTTATATTGGTATTTTGAAATAATTCTTTGACTTCATTTTCAGTTTTTACCTTATTTTCTTGTGTTGCTGTATGAGTAGATGTTTTTGAAACTGCATAATCGTTTAGGTCTCCACCGCCGGCTCTAATTAAAGCAGAAATTATTAATGTAGCTATTCTAACAGATACATTTCCTCTGTCTATAGCACTAGCTACAATAGACTCTTTAAGTATATTTCTAGGTAGGTAGATAGGCTTTTGTTCTTTAGTTGTTTTTAGTCTTTTATTGAGGTAATCATAATCGTTAGAACTATCTCCCTCACATTCTAATTCCTCTATTTTCACTTTAGATGGTTTGCTTATTCTCTCTTGTTCTTTCTGACGTAAACGTTCATTGTTTGCTAGTCTTTTTATTTTATTTTTTATTCTTTGCTCTGAAATCTTATCTCTTGAACCCAGTGTAACTTTATATCCCTCTCTCAGCATCTTTAAAAACTCCAGATCTTCCTCAACTTCAGCTTTCCCTAGCTTTTCTGAAAGAACTTTTTCAGGAAATGGGTGAGCGACATCAAATATTGTTTCAAGTTTTTCATAAAATTTGTTTACTGAACTTAGGTGCTCTTCAGTTTTTCTATATTTATGTTTTGTTAGAACATACCATTCCTGGTGCAACTTAAGAAGTTTTTAACGGCATATTTTCTGCTACTAGTAGGTAAATTGCATTTATTCCAAAAGGAGAACACATGGTCTGTTACCATGCCAGCTTGATGACTTACACGTTTTCCTTTAACAAGGGACTGATTATAATGAGGATTGCAAGCTTTAATATGATGAAATATTTGAGTACTTGCTTGTTGGTTGGAACAGCTGTAGTCGTTATGGAGGCTATAGGTTGACCTAGAAAGGGAATTTCTGTTTTGCTTCTAGTTAATGGTTTGCTTAGAGCCATTTTAGCAATTTAAATAGGTATTATGGTACCTAGATTTAGAAATTCCTGAAAAAAGTTAGATTAGTTAGTAAAAATCGCTAAAAATATGAAATAAGGGGCTAAATTGGGCCCTGTGGGGCCCACATTTAGCATTGACATTTATAAAGCTAGTATACATTACCAGAAATGCATATAGAGTGGTAAATGTGTTTTACTTTTAATTAAACTAGTATATTTTACTAGAAAATGCCAAAAAATGCCAATTTTTTGGTCTGAATCGGGGATGTAAAATGTAAACCGCTGGGGATGCATGAATGTTTTAGATAGGACTTTAAAAACTTGTGTGGGCATTCTTAGCTTAGTAACCCACTTCACGATATTATATTGGTTAATGCTGTACCCGACCAACTTTGGGTTTAACGGAACACCCTAATTATATATATATATATATATTATATATATAACGTAAAGAACGACGCTTTGTATAGGAGAATTATCCGCGCAAGATGAGAGCGAAAGAACGAAACAAATGAAAAAAATGAGGTAACTACCCGGGAAACGAACCCGGGATCTTCCGATTGCCGGTCAGATATGATAACCATTACACCACGGGCCTCACTCAAACAAATGTCGTAATTCCTCTACATACGCGCAGAAACCAATGCCCCAAAGGGGCACCTCCCGCATGCCGTAACATTATATACATTATAAACTGCAAACACGCAGTCGTTCTTTACGTTAATTATACTGCGTGTTTGCAGTTATTATATATATATATATATATATATATATATACACAGTGTATACAGTTTTTTAATTATGTAAGATTTCATTTTTACCATCTGATAAACCGGAGAGAAGTTTCTGAATTATAGTTTATTAACAAACTTTAATAATAGTTGGTAAAGATCTTATATACGAGTCTTACTGAAATTAGCTCCAGAATCCTCTGGATGTCAATTAGGTTCGTATAAATAAAAGAGAATGGATGAACTTTGTTCAAAGAAATGATAAACAATGAATGAAGAACGAATCGATTGGGATCAAAGAAAGATTGAAAAAAATTGACCATCTGATGCCCCATGACAATTTTTTTTTAAATTTTGTTCTGGGTTATGTTAGACAATTTTATTCAGTTTCAGAAAATATTCCTTGGCATTAAAGGGTTAATAAAAAAGAGTGGATTAAAAATTAGATTGTCAGATGTTATCTTAAGATGACAAACTTCTATCTGAGTAAGTCTTATAAATGAGCCTAAGAAATCTATAATGGCTTAGTTAATTAGCCTGCTTCGGACTCTAATATGGTAGTTGGAGACTCACTGAAAAAAGAGTGCGTTCTACGTCACGACCAAATACTGACCAAATGAATGAAGCTGGAGACTCACGTAAAGAAGAGTAAGTTCTACGTCACGAACAAATGACCAAATACTGTATCAGAACTTCTCAAGGAACGAAACTCACGGAAAGAAGAGCAAGTTCTACGTCATGACCAAATACTGTATCTGAACTTCTCAAGGAAAGAAGCTGGAGACTCACGAAAAGAAAAGCAAGTTCTACGTCAAATAGTGTATCTGAATTTCTCAAGGACTGAAGCTGTGCCTGTCGCAGGGATCATTTCATAATAGGTTCTAGTTTCACACCCGCGAACACAAGAGTCATCGTGTCTGTTTCGGATATCCGGTGGATTGGTTAAGTGACTCATCTCAGCCTCACGGTTCGAAAACAATCAACCTTAAAAGGTCATCTTTGGCTCGCATGAGCTGAAAAGGTAGAATCCAAGTGTCTGAAACTCAGTTTGGTAATTTTTCGCACAAGTTACCATTTTAAATTTTTTCTAATATAACTTTAGCTGAATTATACAAAATTACGATAAATATAAATACCAAAATATAAAATATTTCTTTTTAAGCTCATGAATAATAATTTAATTTGTAACATTAATTTAATTTGCCAAGACTAAATTGTTTCGTCGTGCTACATATTAATAGAGTGTATTTCCAGCAAATTATTTTAACTATACGTAAATAATACGCATAATTCCTCTTTTAATACATTTTGCTCTTTAGATTACAATGATAATTTATATAATTAATTAATTATATAATTATATAATTAATTATTAATTATAATTTACACCCTTAACATAATAAACATTCAGAAACACTAGAAATAAATAGATAACATTTTATCTACATTGGTTTTCCCCTCGCATCTTTTGTACGTATCTTTTGCACGTATCTTTTGCACGTATCTTTTGCACGTATCTTTTGTAATGTATCTTTTGTAATGTATCTTTTGTACGTATCTTCAGAACAAACTTATTGATATTTCTTTTGAAACTTCACCGCAAGTATAAAATACCAAATTTTACATTGTTTTCTTTTCAAAGAAATGAAAATTGAAGGGTTTTATTTTATATATAAAAACTTTGATTTTTGTTTCTTTCAATGTTCTTTTGATAAAAAAGGTAAATGGATACATAACACAATAGCAATACTCAATTCTATGACTACGAAAGAGATTATTTAGAAAAATTAACTGCAATTTGTCTAACTTCTTCAGTAGTATCAGAAAATGTTCCTTTATGGTCTAATATCATCATATTGAATAAGTAAATGAACATTTCGATTCCACAACAATGCTTGAATTACAATCTCAAAACGTTTTTGAAATCACGTACTAAATTTTAAGCAATATAAGTAATTTTCTATAGCTAGTAACCGAGATTTTTAGCTATTATATTTTTGGAGATTTTCAGGTTAGCAACTTGGTCATAAACTGATTTGGTTTAGTTTCATATCAACAGTAACTAAGCGGCTAAAAATTTATTATTTCATTAAACAGTTGACATTCACCATTTAAGTCCTATCAGTTGAAACTTTGTTTGTCAGGAAACTCCAGGATCAAGAACTGAACGGTTTAGCCTCTGTCTGCCGTTGGCTTTTCAAGCTAGGCTCTCTTCCTCAAGTTCCTAAAGATTATATCAGGAGACAGAATACCAGAAATAAAAGAGAATTTTGTAGCATATTATCTTCCGGAAAATGTACTACGTTACAATGGCCTGCTATAAACGCTCTTAGATCTATCATGTATTTACAGATAAACACCCAAACTAACAGGTCTCATGTTATAGACTGAATGGGTCTGTTCGTATTCAACCATAATCGGAAGCAGTTTTCGTGAGATAATCTGTAAAAAGTAAGCGAACACGCTCCAAACTATCCAAAAGTACATATAAAAGTACATATAACTTTTAGGACATTTACTACACGTCCCATTTCTTGCTGGTCCGTTTCTGTCATTTAATAAGAATGACTTAATTGAGGCCTTAACCTTATGAAAATTACAAATAAGCTACTTATGAGGTAATTAATTGGTTCATATACTAATTAAATGTTTATATCCTCAATGTTCATTAAATCTACAGTTTCATTAGCATTCAATTTTCACCGAGTATCAAACCTTAAATTATAGTAGCTACAATACACGTCATTCTGAGATTATTGCTTGTTCCAGATAATTCTGGAATGTCGTTCTATTAATGAAATGGTTGCGTCAATATCTACGAGTATAAGGAAAACCGAGGTCTCGCAATTATTTATACAGGGTGTGTATAAAGTAACGAGAGTGAATCCGATTTGAATTATATTAACGCGAGTGAATATGGACGAGTAATATTTATTACACGTAATTTATAACAACTGTAGGATCTTTTCCGTTTGACTGCCGCCATTGAAACATAATTAAACTCCAGCCTTCTTTAGTTAGCTTTATAAGGCTAACTAACAAAAATATCACGACCTAACCTAACCAATCGTCAAGGTCGTACAGTTGACCTAACGATTGGTTAGGTTAGGTCGTGATATTTTCGTTAGTTAGCCTTATAAGGCTAAGTAAAGAAGGCGGGGGCACTCACCTCTTATGTTTCAATGGCGGCAGTCAAACGGAAAAGATCCCAACTGTATAGAGTAAGGTTTATAAGAGGGGTTAAAAATGGTTTTACGCGATAAAAAGCAAGTTGAAACTAGTTTAAACTAGTTCAAATCGGATTTGTCTCTTCACTCGCTTTGTAAACTCTAAATAGGATTTGTTAATAATTTTAGGCTGACTAATCTTATAGACTAAAGTCATAAAATTTTCGGATCACCTGAAGATCAGGGCCCCCAGGTATTCCTGGCTTTTGTTTTACAGTACCAAATATAATAATAAATTAAATTGAACGCCCGGTTAGGTCAACTATATGCCCTTGACTAGCGCTGTCCAACTTGCGGCCCGCGGAATGGACGTTTGCCAAATTTAATTTCTGAATTTTCTTCCCTATTTTGTAATTTCTAGTAGGGAGAACAACATTCAACGGGTTCCTAAGTCGTATTAACCAACAGTGTATGATTATAGGCAACATCTTGGCCGCGCTTTATAGAAGTTGGACAGCACTGCGGCCTTGACGATTGGTTAGGTTAAGTTGTGATATTTTCGTTAGTTTTAACGAAGATATCATTTGGTAATTGAGGCTGGGGGCCCTGATCTTCAGGTGATCCAAATTTTCTTCCATACGATCAGCAAATGTAATATAAATGCAAAACTTCACTTTTACGTGGAGGGCGAAATGTGACAATAAAACCCACTCTAATAGACGGGAGTTTATTTCCACAACAGTTTCGATGCCCACTGGCATCCTCAGTCGTTTTTCTGTATCCACCCGAAGAGGATGCCAATGGGCATCGAAACTGTTGTGGAAATAAACTCCGTCTATTAGTGTGGGTTTTATTAGTCACAAATGTAATATAGTTATAAAAGCCTATCATATAATTCTTAATTCCTGTCTTTAGTAAACTCGTAAACTCAGTCTAACTCCTTCAAAGAAGTTCGCAGCCACGTACGTCTTCACGCTTAATCGCATAGATACTGTTGGAAAGTATGTAATGCAAACTCGCCTATTCTAACTCAAGGATGAGCCAAGTTAAAGAAAATGTACCATTGCCGAAAAAAGTTCGCCTAATAAAATAAAATTAGGCAAAAAAAGACACTCCCAAAATTATTAATTACTAATTTTTAATTTTTCTTTGAAAAGTGTTTTAATGTTTTTAACTGAACTATTAAAAATTTCGAAAGCAAAATTGAAAAATTATTAATTAGTGAGTTTTTAAAAATTTAAATTTTATTAAATTTTTTTTCCGCGCGTGAACAACTTTTGTTCAAATTGACCAAATTTAATTTTTTATTTAGGGAATAATTTATTAAAAGAGAGTTTATTTCAGTCGTCAGATTTAAACAATTTTAATTTTCTAAAGAGGAATTTTGAATCCGAGAGAAATTTCCTTTTTTTTTTTTCTGATTTGTTTTAAATATTTATTTTAATCTCACTATTATTTATTAATTATTTCTTTATTAATTAATTTGTATTATAATTATTTCTTTGTTTATTATTTATTTATTCAATTAAGTATTTGTTAATTAGTGTAGCGCGAGCTATGAATATGGGTCTCTCTTTCTCTCTGACCACATGACAATTCTGCGTGAAGTGAGGTGGCGCGGAGAATGGAAGAAAGTGAGTGAAAAAATGACGGGTCACGAAAGGATGAAAGTGGAAAAGTTAATGGTGAAAATGATGAAAGATGAGTAAAGTAAGACTGGATGGTTGCAAAGGGATGAAAACTTTCTATCAATTTTGTAAACTTTCCATCGAAAGTTTCGTGAATTTTGAATACGTCAGAAACTTTGGAAATTTTGAGAATTTTCAATTTTAGGTCATTTTTAAGGTTTGTTAGATATTCTTCGGCAGTGAACAGCAAAATATAACAAATGTTAAAATTTTCCACCACAAAAAGAAGTTCTGGTTTCTTATATCAATTATTTTTATCGAGTTCAGGTGAGCTTGCTGGGAATACCCTTGTCCAAAAATAGGAATTTTAAATCAGTATGCAAGAAATTCACTTTCTAATATTCACTAATTAGTAAGATTCACTTTTAATGAGAGAATTTTATTTCAATATTCTGTGAATTTTCTCCTTATGAAATCATTCGGACTTAAGAAACATTTCTAGAATTCGGGTTTTCCATTTCAACATCTCCAACTAGACAATACTGCCGAAAAAGAATTTCCCCACAGTATCATATTGATTCCCACAGCATCATATTGAAGTGAATCATTTGCTAACATCACCAATTGGCATTTTGAATTGCTCTTCGTGGCTGCTTTATTCTACACTTTCCTCAATTAAATTCAAGAATATGCAGTTGTTCATTTTAAAGAAATGAAAGTTTTTGAAAATTCCCAAAATTCGCTCAGGTTCCCAAAAATTCCCGAAAATTCCCAAAAATTCCCAAAATTCGCGGCGGAAATTTACTGCTATCAATTTTCCCTGGAATTTTACAACCCAGTTTGTAAGAGAGTGCATGATCAGTTGCGTATGAAAAGTCACAAGTGTGGAATCTACCCATGTTGGGGGTGTTGCACTAGTCTGGTCCACCAGAAGCTTTAGTTTCTAACTTTTCTCACCTTTATTACCTTACTGTACTTTACACTCGGTTTGTTTCTGCTTTCTCACGCCAATTCGCTGGGAAATGATATATATATATATATATATACACTATATGATCAAAAGTATTCGGACACCGCATGGTTTTGGGAAAAATGGTTTTATTATGGCATTTAGTAACCAGTAGGTCCACCCTTTGCTTTTATTACAGCGTCAACACGTCGAGGCATACTTTCCACCAGTTTTCGGTAAGTCTGTGCAGGAATGGCTCGCCATTCCTCTTGCAGAGCTGATGCAAGAGATGCAAGTGAAGCCGGGCGTGGTGTGCGGTTTCGTATCCGTCGCTCCAGTTCGTCCCACATGTGCTCGATTGGGTTGAGATCGGGGCTCTGAGCAGGCCAGTCTAACAAATCCACCTTATTTTCACGAAACCAGTCCTGCACACGCCTTGCAGTATGGCAGGGAGTTCGATCCTGTTGAAACAAACAATGGCCATCTCCGTAGTATTGCCACAGTGTAGGGAGGGCCGAATTGTCCAGAACGTCGAGATAAACGTCAGCGTTCATGGTAGTGGGTATAACAACCAACGGGCCGAGCCCTAGCCAGGAAAAACAACCGCATACCATGATGGACCCTCCACCGAACTTCACCGTTGGACGTACACAGTCAGGAAGAAGCCGTTCTCCGGGCTGTCGCCACACCCAAACACGCCCATCAGACTGGAAGAGTGAATACCGCGACTCGTCGCTCCAAAGAACAGTTTTCCAGTCCTCCACGGTCCAGGAACGACGGGAGACACACCAGGCCAAACGACGCGTGGCATTAACTTTTGTAATCAGTGGCTTGTGTACAGCTGCTCTACCATAATAACCGAGTCTGTGCATCTCTCTGCGGATAGTTACAGTACTAACGGAGGTACCGGATGCTCTTCCTACCTCCTCAGCGATGGAAGCGGCAGAGGACGTGCGGGACTTCTTGACATGTCGTACCAGACTTCTTCTATCACGTTCCGTCAGTTTGCGTGGTCGTCCGGAACGTTTTTTTCGCGTTAGTTGCACCGTCGTGCTTCCATCTCATGATAACATCCGCTACAGTCGACTTTGGTATATCCTGTTTGGCTGCAATGTTTCGTATAGAAACGTTACTTAAATAACATCCGATGACGAGTCCACGTTGGAACTCGGAGAGTTCACGTCCGCGCGGCATGGCTTCACAATAGTTACTGATAACTTAACAGAACACCTCAGCATTATAGTTTCGCCACGCTTTTTCCCAGCATACCTTTCGGCGAAGGTGATATTTGCAGAAATGCAGATTTTCCGGGGTGTCCGAATACTTTTGATCATATAGTATATATATATATATATATATATATATATATATATATATATATATATATATATATATATATATATATATATATATATATATATATATACAGGGTGTCCCGTAAGTCTGGACCCATAGGGAAAAATATAAAATTACAAAATAGTCCAAAAATTTATTTATAATATATTTTTTTATTATTTTTATTATTATTTTTATTATTTTTTTATTATGATCTTACTCCGCTGGAGTTTTTATTTGTGGGGCCACTTGAAAGCCAAAGTGTACGAGGTCAAACTTCAGAACATTTTCCACCTTAAAGCACGCATTGTGGAGGCGTGTCAAGAAATTTCTGCGACTGTGATTCAGAAAGTGCTGTCGCAGTGGAGATTGCGTCTTCAACTATGTGTGCGACACAACGGCGGACACTTTGAACAGATTATGTAATAAATTTTTGGACTATTTTGTAATTTTATTATTTTTCCCTATGGGTCCAGACTTACGGGACACCCTGTATGTTAATTATTTATTTATTTCATTTACATTTGCGAAACAAAGTTTACCAAAAAATATAAAAAGAATACAAAAATTAATAATTAGAAATTTGGAGGGCTTGTTTGTGAAATTTTACTTTTCGGTTGAATGATAATAATTACATAAATTTTTAATTTGCGGTGGGGTGCCAATTGCGTCTTGCCATATATATATATATATATATATATATAGATAGATAGATAGATAGATAGATAGTCATATATTTTTTCGGTTGAATGATAATAATTACATAAATTTTAATTTGCGGTGGGGTGCCAATTGCGTCTTGCCATATATATATATATATATATATATATATATATATATTATATATATATATATATATATATATATATATATATATATATATATAGATAGATAGATAGATAGATAGATAGATAGATAGATAGATAGTCATATAGTCTCAATACAGTCTCAATATAGTCTAATGCAAAGAATTAAAAAATCAACCAACCCGATC
>JAJOZX010005300.1:80000-200000 GCA_023014485.1 Bathynomus jamesi
AGGTGTGGATCATCTTATTAAAATTTGTCAATCCTATTCACAGAACCATGACATTCATTTTAATAGTACTAAAACTAATGTTATGTAATTCTATTCCAAAAGCTCAAACCAAAAAGAGCTGATATTATTTTCGAATTGAGAGACGAACCAATAGAGCAGGTACAAGAATTTAAGTATCTCGGTCAAACTATCGCCAGCAACTTGAGTGACGAAAACAAGGAGATAATAAACAAGGAAATAAGGAAACAATATCGAAGTTACTGTGCTAAGGCAAACATGATTATAAAGAACTGCAAATTCTGTACAAGCGAAGCTAAAGACACTCTTTTTCGTACTTTCTGCACTACTATTTATGGGCCGCAACTCTGGAATAATTATAAAAAAGGCTCCTGCAGAACCATCAATTTGCTTTACAACGGATCCTATAGATACTGCATAAGTTATCTCTAAGTTACTCAGCCTTTCAAACGTTCGCTAACCGCAACATTCCGAACCTCCCTGAGGCAACAAGACGAGCTCAATACAGTCTAATGCGAAGATTTTAAAACTCAGACAATCCACATCCAAGCTATTCATCAGTCCTGCTTTATGTCTTCTGGACTGTAGACCTCTTTGTATAAAAATGTGTGTATAGCTCCACTTAACTCCTGCATTAGCCATCCCGGATCTTTTCGGTTTGATGGCCTGTAATATTTTTTAACTACTTTTTTTATTGTCCAGTTTTAATCGAGGATTTAAAAAATAACATGTTTTAGAGAAACAAATAGTGAGGTAGTTATACAGTTTAGTTTAGAGAATATCATATACGATTTAAGATTCCAAAATCCCTGAAAGTTTTAGGTCAACTGTACGCTCATGACGATTGGTTAGGTTAAGTCATGATATTTTCGTTTGTTTTGACAGTAAACTAACGAAAATATCATGACTTAACCTAACCAATCGTCAAGGGCGTACAGTTGACTTAACCGGGCATTCTGTTAACCTAACTGGACATTCAATTAACCTAACCAGATGGTTGAGTCTAGAATTTGACGGTCCCGTAGCCATGACTCGTTTTTTTCCGCCGGCCGTCAAACCAAAAAGATCCCAATATGGTTTAAAAATATATATTTTAAATTTGTTAAATTGCATATAACTGCCTCACTATTTGTTTCTCTAAAACATAAATGTTATTTTTGAAATCCTCGATTAAAACTGGACAATAAAAAACGTAATGTTAAAAAATATTACTGGCCGTCAAACCGAAAAGATCCGCCATCTCATTACATGTACTTTTTATATTTATGAAACTGCTGTTACTATTTTTTTATTATTATTAATATTTCTCGTCTCCTTACGTGTATCATTATTATTTCTTTGTTACCTTTGTCCTTTTTTGTTTTTGTTTTCAAAGTTAGTGGTTAATTGGTTGTATCGTTGATTACCTTGATGGATTCTGTACCTTTTTTTTTTTAGGATGAGGGGATCAGTCTCCTGCCAATGAACAGTATTATTGTCATTATAATTATCATCATTTTTGCAGTCTTAGCAGTGGGTTTATTTTTTGATTATTATTACTTGTTTTATTACGTGTAATATGTTTATATCTATTTTAGTCATAATTTTTTGTTTGTTTGTTTTTAAATGTATTATTGTTTGATTTATCTTATCGTTTATTAACTTCAAGAATATTACATTATGTTATAGCACACACACACACACACACACACACTCACAGATAGACAGAATTGTTGATGAAATTTTGAAACAATTTATTAACGTAATGAAGCATTTTGTAAAACTTAATTACAAACTTTCTTCCTTTATAATAAATATTTTTATTATTCCACAATTCTACACTTGAAATACATTAAAAATAAACAGGTTTTGTCATACTTTAAAAGCGTTTATAATTCATACTAATACAATGTTATAACCTACAGTATACTTGAATACAAATAAACGTTCACATCACACACACCACACACACACACACACACACACACAGAAAGAAAAAAAAAGAAAATAGAGAAAAGATTAATTAATTTATTGGGATTGTTTAACCTCCTTCGCAACATCTAAGGTCATATGACGGAGGAGACTTACAGCTTTACGTGGGATCCGAACCACGGTTACATAATCTGGGCGCGGAGGACGGTCTTCCATCCAACTACTACCCAGACCCAATGTCGCTTAACTTCGCTGATCTACGGGAAGTGGTGTTACGACATCGGCCACGACGTAGCCCAAAAATAAAGAAAGAAGTATTGCACTTTCTGTTCCAGGAAACTCCTTCGCCATGACGCCACAAATCATGTAAACCATTTTATGCGGAAACGCGTAACTTCGGGGAGGGGTTTTGGGGGCTCGAGGTAGCTAGGGACAGAAGCGAGGCGTAAAGAAATGAGCGAAATTAAGAAATGGACCGGATTGTTCCTATTAAGGCGAGGATTAGAAAATAATATCCATTTTTAATCCAGGGCTCTAAACAAGTTAAAAATGTGGATCGGGGGATTCAGATTTTGCATATTATATAAATAAAATAACTATTAAAGCTATGTAATACCTGAAGTGGGGTTTCTGAAGCCCTTTTAAATAAATTTAGATTAAAAAAAATCGTTAAAAGAAATATTTAATTTCAAAATGGATTTTAACTTTAGAGTTTGAAATAATCCACTACAAAGTTAAACATTTTTAATAAGTGCTGAAGTTATAAACAGCTTATTTTAAGCCGCATTTATGTACTAAACATTAACATTTTAGAGGTTGTTAATTTACCTTTTCATCTGCTAATTTATGGATTAATAATTCGCGTAAAATGTTCAACACAATAGTTTTTACTGATGATCTCGAAAGAGGTGAATCCTCTTATTAGAAATGCATGGTTCGGTCTGTATATATTTTACAGGGAATCTGTGTAACTAGGGATTTCATGAAATCCCTAAAACGTTCAGGGATTTAATGTAAGGGTAAGTCGTGATATTTTCGTTAAACCTACGGGAAAATTATTGAATGCCCGGTTAGGTTAATTGAATGCCAGGTTAGGTCAACTGTACGCCCTTGACGATTGGTTAGGTTAAGTCGTGATATTTTCGTTAAAATACCTCCTGTCTAAAAAAAATTTCACGATTCTAGTAACAGTATAAAATCTGATCAATAAAACTTGAAAGAGACTAAGGTAAGTCTATCGAGTAAGTCTATCGTTCATGAATAAACACCAAGACGCAGACTCGTAACTCATATTTAAATAAATTCATGAAGTCAGATCTGTGCAGCAGTTAACAAAAGGTGTCACCAAATTTTTAGTAACATTAAAATATTACATGATGACGTCATGAGAGGTCACGAATCTTGTTTTTACTGTAAAAATAAGCGTATATAAGAGTATCACTAAATTATACATTACATTTATGCGAGACGAGCCTTTCTTTTGTCTCTTTATAAATTATAAACGTCCACTGGAAAGATGACGGGCAATAAATGAATGAAGCTTATGAAGATAATGAAAGATGAGGGTTCTTGTCTGCAACGAAAGCAAAACGGGATCTAAAAACAAGGCTAATGCAGTATCGTTGTAAGTCTAGTTGGAATAACCTGTTTTTTGCAATATATGTACATTATAAACCATTGTCATAATTTTTTCGTCATTCCTAATATGCATTTTGAAAAAAGGGTTAATTACGACTTATTCACTAACTTAGTTATTTAAAAGCTATTTTTTCAGCTCATTCTTGGTCTCTCTTGGATGGGATATTCAATTGCTACATTTAGAAAGATTTATCTTTGAAAAGAATCAGTGTGCTTTCTTCTCAACAAATAAAGTCCAAAAACACACTGTTTCAAAATATAGCTTAACGTACCATTTTGATATGAAGGATTTTGGCAAATGCAGCTAATTTCTCTTATCTCCTTTTTAATCTGAGCTGTACAGATATACGTACAGAGAGTCGACAAAAGTAAATAGACAGCACGATGATTATCTTTCAGAACAAATGACAAAGCTCATCAATTGAATGACAGAACGTGTGTTACTTTACATAATGAAAAGGGAAAAGCAACACGATTCTAAATATATTAATTCAATAAATCTATTATTATTTATTGACTTTTATTATCAAATCAAAAACTATGGAAAAACCGTATGTATCTATTTGTTTTTGGCAACCCTCTGTATAAGGAGTGTTGTAAAAGTCGTAGTATTTTCCTAAGATTTTTATTACACCTTTAAACAGCTACAGTATATTCGTCTAAAGAAAACGTAAATTCAGAATGGTCTTCCCTAAAAAAGAACTGGAAAATACAATTTGTTAGTTGCACCGTCGTATTCATATTTTTATCATTACGTCATATCATAGTTGCTTCGGGAGTTTTCACGGTGTTCGAGGAAGTCAAATCTCGTATCGCAAGCGATGTATTCGGTGTAGTGTCGCGTTTGTTTGCTGTCGTTGTTCGCAACGTCAAATGCCAGCTCAGTAATTCTAACAACGGTGTCGAAGGTCTAATCCCATTAACCTGAAGTGGATAATCGAAACTTTTCAATTCCTGTGAGAACTGCGCAGATGTAATCTAACAAAAATCCTGAAATCCTAAAAAAAAAAAAAATCTTCGCAACACCCTTGTATTTCGCCGTATGCTAACCTGACGAGGTGTTTTTTAGCTTTCCTTGTGGATGTGCAATATATATATATATATATACTGTACGTATATATATATATATATATATATATATATATATATATATATATATATATATATATATGATTTCGGCTCTCTCCTTCTATGGAGGGGTGTTTTTTTTGAGGGCGCTCGCCCTTGCCCAATCCTTCCTGCGTAATATATATATATGATTTCGGCTCTCTCCTTCTATGGAGGGGTGTTTTTTTGAGGGCGCTCGCCCTTGCCCAATCCTTCCTGCATAATATATATATACAGGGCGTCCCAAAAAAATGTATACACACTTTAAATACTTATAAAGGCAGTGTTTATTAAAATACATTTCATTTTCAAAATGTAATAGAATCTACAGACATTATTTAATTGTTTTGTCAACGCCTGTTTTCAAACTGACGTCCGTTCTGGTCCAGGCACTGCTGATAACGCGAAGCAATGGAATCGCAAACATCACGAAACATTTCGTTTGGTATTTGTGTGCATTCTCGTTCAATGGCTGCTCTCAATTCAGCGACTGTTGCAGGTTTTATAGCGTAGACTTTGTCTTTTAAGTATCCCCAAAAAAAAGTCTAGTGGTGTGAGGTCTGGTGAACGCGGAGGGTATTCTACGAAACCCCTTCGTCCAATCCACATCCACATCGTGCCAAGTACCACTCGCAATACTCCACTCTTCGGTCCGGATCATCTTCATTAATAGCATGGACTAATCTTGGAATGTAACTTTTCCATTGACAGCGCTTCAAAATGCGTTGGACAGACGATTCTGAAATTCCTACCTCACGACTCGCTTGCCACACAGATTTTCTTGGACTTTGGTGATACGTTTCCAGTACTTTTTCTTGCTTTGTGGGGCTTGTCGATGTCCGTGGTCTTCCGGAACGCTTCTTGTGGACATTCTGAACAGTTCCATCGGCTTCAAACTTATCTCTAATTCGAGTGATGGTAAGTCGCGTTGGTGGATCTGTTTGAAACTCCCTCCTAAACTGTCTTTGCACTTCAACTGCGTTTTCACACTTCCAGTAGCATTTTAGAATGAATTTCCTTTGTTCAAAGCTTAGTCTGACTGCCATTATTAATTCTAATGGGTTTAACTTGGAAAGAAAGAAACATCAATTGAGCTATCAGCTGTTAAAGTGTGTATACATGTTTTTGGGACGCCCTGTGTATATATATATATATATATATATATATGCAGGGTTGTGATAAAATATTTGTGAGATTTCGAAATTTCTATAGCTTTTTACGTATCTGAAGTAGAACAAAATAATAAGCAGCATTATAAACTATTAAAGTTTTTGTCCACTTTACATTTCAACCTATTCTCCATTTTGAACGACGCAGTTACTGGCAGCATTTAGTTTTATCTACTGGGATTTCGAGTTGATTAAATATTAATTCACCTGCTTTTCTCTGCTCAGTTAAGCATGTAGTTGAGTGTCCGGTAGCTCAACAGTGGTTACGGCGTTGGTCGGGCTCTGGGCGGTGAGACTTTGAGTTCGGACACGCCTGCTGGCTCCTGAGTTGGGTTGAGTTCGTCGTTTACCCTGTTAATGCTCGGACTGTAGGTGATCATTAGAACACACTCGCCCCCACGTAGTGCGGGAATGAGGTTCCTGGATGTTACCTGAATTAACCCTACAGTATAGTTTGATCAATTTTTTGTGTTTCTCTAAGGGGTCGTTCGCAAATTACATACAAAAAACAACGTATGAGACACCCTCCCACCCCTTATAAAACAATATAAGATTTTGTGCATACAACCCCCCCTCATAGTTATTTAAGATTACCTGAGGATACCTACCCCATCCCCGGCAAATAATAATAATAATAATAATAATAATAATAATAATAATAATCAAAGTATGCAGACAACCTACCTGTGCCACTGATAATTATCACTCATGAAAGAATAATACGACAGGTGGAAGTAAGGTGGAAGTATGGTGTAAAATTCTAGGATGAGGTCGTGAATGACATGAAGGATAATGATACCATCCAATTGACATGACAGTCAGTAACAGGGAGGATTGGGATGAGTGTGGTTTGTTGAAAATGTTGCAAATTTTATTGTTTTGAATTTTGTAATATTAATTTTATTCCCTGAAATGATGAACGCATTTAGTTAATATTCGTAGTAACCGGGAAAAGAATATTTTCCTAGTTATTATCATTAAATATTTCTATTTAGAATCGAACCGTTTTAGTTCGGAAATAGACTTTACAGATTTTGAATGGAGTATCTTCGTCTCTGTGACCAAGATACTTCGTAAGTTAATTATTTCATATACTGTATTTTCATATGACACTGTATTGATATATTTTGTTCATTATTCTTCCGTCGTCCCTGAAAGCAATTTCTCGACTTGTCACTTCCGAGGTGTGTAAGATTAATATTAAATGAACCAATTGGTCGACAGGTTTAAAGGAGGGGGCGACAAGCTTAACCTTCATGAAATGAGGAATCATCGCGCGGAACATTTGAAAGGTTGAAAGGTATAAAGAAAATTCTCTTAACCCAATTCGGTGCCATTTTCTCGTACAATTTCGTGATTAGCAGACAAGATTTTCAATCTTCACAGTTTTCACAGAGTTGAACCTAATGCTAATTGCACGAGAAAACCCCACAAGCTTTAATGAATAAGAAAGAAGGTTATTTCCAGATTTGGGTTACGTTCGTGGTCATGTTGTAACACCGTTTCCCAATCAGCAAAGTTAAACGACATTGGATGTGGGTAATAGATGGGTGACCATTCTCTCTGTTTCCAGATGATGTAACTACCCGTAGTTCGGATCTAACGTAAAGCTGTAGGTCCCCTCCGTCGTATGACGCTTGCTGTTACGAAACAGGTTAAACAATTCCCAAAACCGCACACAGTGCTTTAAAAATTGGGGTAGAACGATTCATTTAAAAAGGTCAACACCAAAATTCGACACTTCTCTGCTCTCCCCAAGAGGAGGACTAAGGCTTCCTTTAAGATAAAGTAACAAATCCCAACAATGGAACGTAAACCCTTTCTCTATAACGCAAGACCCTGAGGTCATCAGGGATTCGAACTCTGGTGATGCAGGTAAAAATAATCATACAGGGGTTAAAACAATGGGGTCGTATTAGTTGCCCTGAACGCTGTACCATTTTATGGGCTTAATGAATGATTATAAAAATCCAATAAAAAACTCGAGATTTCTCATGAAGGCAACAGAGGTAGACAAACATACCTATTTTCTCCTTTACACAAATTCAGTTTCCTTTAGAAACTTAATTGCATTATTCTTTAAGAGTAAAAAATATTATAAATAAATATTAAACTGCGTACAAATTAACAAAAAAAATCCCAAAGCCTCAGCGGGATTCAGTCCTGAGCTCACTATTATAATAATTAATATATAAGACTACGGTTAAGCTCTGCTCCTCTATTTTAGCTTAATTTTGCATTATCTTCTGAGAGCAAATAAGAAAATAAAACAGGGATAACTAAACTATAAATAACTAAATAACTAAATATATAAATAAATAAATATATGTATATGTGTATATATATGTATATATTTATACACGAACAAGAGTAAAATAGGCAATTATTTACTAATGCATACTATATTACCATAAAGTAATTTGGCCATTTGGCTCTCCTGGGAAGATCGTGGAAGGTCACAGAAAGAGGGAACAAGAGGAGAACATTAAAAATGGCTCCAATTTAACATTTTTCAAGTCATTTCCACAGATAGTGAGATAACAATGGTTAAATTTAGTTCAAATCTATCGACACAAAGGAAATACCTTTTTTTCCGTAGTTTTTTTTATAAATTTAAAAGGTTAGAACAGCTTAGCTGTATAAGCGCAATATATATATATATATATATATATGTGTAAAACCTATATATATATATAAAACTTATATATATATATATAAAACCTATATATGTATATATATAAAACCTTTGGTTATCTTCCGCCCGAATTGTTCATTCTGACGAAGGTCAAGCTTTTCACTCCACCTTAGACCTACAGTTTAACGTGGAATCCGAATCACGCCCCACCAGCAGCCCAGCGTCTTAACCAGTAGGCCACCCACGGTACCCATCTATCTACCAACCACTTTCTTTATTGTGTGGAAGGATGAACAGCTGGGTTTTGCTGCGCGCCGGCTGCCGTCACCGGGTCTCGAACCCGAGGCCGATGGATTCGTAGTCAGCGACGCTAACCACTACACCACCGAGGCACATATATATATATAATATATATATATATATATAACCACAGTACACACACACACACACACACACACACACAATATATATATATATTATATATATATATATATATATTTGCAGTTGAAATGTGTGTATAATATATATATATATATATATATATATATATATATATATATATATATGCATATGATTAAAACTCATAAGCCAAATAATCCCGCAAGGCCTATTGTTAGTTCTATAGGATCTATCTCATATAAGCTATCCAAATGGCTTGTCTCCATTCTTAATCCTCTCCTTGGCACAATTTCACAATCACACATAAATAATAATGTAGACCTGGTGGAAAAATTAAATAGTATCAGTGTCAATTACAATTTTAGATTGGTAAGCTTTGATGTTACCGCTTTATTTACAAGAGTCCCGGTGGAGGATCTATTAGTGTTTCTTTCGGAAGAATTGGTTAAGCATAATTTGCCATTACCTGTGGCTACAATTATAGAATTAATTAAGCTGTGCATAGTAGACTCAAAATTTGTGTTCAATAATGAATATTTTAGGCAGAAATTTGGTATGGCGATGAGAAACCCTCTCTCCCCCATTTTGAGTAACTTATATATGGAGTTTTTTGAAAGTAAGTTATTAAGGAAGATTCTGCCAAATTATGTTCCATGGTTTAGATATGTAGATGATGTTCTTTGTCTTTGGCCAGTGACTTTAAATCTCAATGAATTCTTACCCAAACTTAATAATTTAACTCCCTCTATCAATTTTACAGTTGAAATAGAAAAAGATTCTTCGATCCCTTTTTTAGATGTTTTAATATATAGGTCTGGAAAAAAGTTTAAGTACAATATTTACAGAAAACCCACTAATAATTGTTCCTATATACATTATTATTCTGATCACCACATTAATGTAAAACGATCCGTTCTTTCTACTTTGTTCCTACGAGGTCTACGAATTTGTAGCCCAGAGTTCATTGACGACGAAATTAGTAAAATATACAAAATTGCTTTTGATTTAAAATACCCAAAGAACTGCATAGATAAGTCCTTAAAAATGGCAAAGAAAACCTTCTACGAAGTAAAGGATAAGATTCCTTATAACACAAAAAATGTTTTAGTGTTACCATTCAGAGAAAATTTCCTTGATCTGCCGAATCTGCTGAGGACTTTTAACGTAAATATTGCGTTCAAAAAAATTTAGATGTAATTAAGAATTCATTGATTAAGAACTCCCCGTTAAGTGAACATGGTTGTGTATATAAAATCCCTTGCACAATATGTAATAAATTTTACATTGGCCAAACGGGTAAGACCCTTGAGTTACGTATTAAACAGCATCAATACAGTATAAGAAGTGGCCAGGAATCTAACGCCATTTTCATTCACGTAAGAGATACTAATCATCCCATTGATTGGAAAAATGCTTCCAAATTAAGGTTTAGTAAATCTATTGTTAGCAGAAATATACTGGAATCAAGTGTGATCAAGAATAATGCGGATCTGGTCCTTAATATTAGTCCTGGGTTGTATAAATTAGATTCGTGCATTGTCAGAAAGCTGGCGAAGGGCCTACTGTTTTCTTGACTGCATTCTTGCCCCTTAATGGTTTGCCCTGGTTAAATAAATAAATATTATTGTAAGAACTGTTAACATTCTTATGTGTCTATTTTAATTGTAATATTTCTTTCGTGTATAATCTTTGGTTGCTGGGGGGTTTATTGGACTTTTCAACTGGGTTGCTTTTGGGAAAACAAAATTTTGTAATATTCTGTAAGACGATGGCACCATTCCCTTTGTTTTCATTAATTTCTGGCCACTTAATTTCCTGCTTTAATTAAATATTAGTGTTAATAACCATTATAATAATTTTTGTTTTCTGTACTGGTGTTTTGTCTAATTTCATCTATATAGTCCTTTTATATTTAGTAATTTAGCAGCCTACAGATTATGTTATCTATTTGTTATCTACGTTATCTATTTGTTTTCATTAAATTCTTGCCAATTAATTGCCTGCTTTAATTAAATATTAGTGTTAATAACCATTATAATAATTTTTGTTCTCTGTATTGTTTTTTTTGTCTAATTTCATCTATATACTTCTTTTATATTTAGTAATTTAGCAGCCTACAGATTATGTTATCAATTGAAAAAATCTTTAGAAGGCTTTAAGGCCTTTAATTTGAGGTGCCGATTGTGAATTTTTTGCTTGTCTATTTAACTCATTTACTTTGTAATCTCTGTCTATTTTCTGTTCCTCCTTGATAATGTGAATATATCACGAAAGCGCTCGGACTTTGTGTTTCCTTTTCCCTGTGGTTGTTTGCTTATATATATATATATATATATATATGCATATAACTGCAATGACCGCGCAGTATATAAATGAATAGAAACGACATAAGTGTTAAGGAACGTTTCTGCACACGAGGAGGAGAGATAACGAATAAATGAAAAATGAGGCGAACCGCCCGGGAATCGAACCCAGGGCCTTCCAATTGCCGGTTGGACGCTCTACCATTATGCTACGGACCTCACTCAATCACAAATCGAAATTCTCCCACATAGGGCAGAAACCAATGCCCTGAGAGGGCACCCTCGCAAATCGTGAATATGCGCATATAACTGCAATGACCGCGCAGTATATAAATGAATAGAAACGACATAAGTGTTAAGGAACGTTTCTGCACACGAGGAGGAGAGATAACGAATAAATGAAAAATGAGGCGAACCGCCCGGGAATCGAACCCAGGGCCTTCCAATTGCCGGTTGGACGCTCTACCCTTATGCTACGGACCTCACTCAATCACAAATCGAAATTCTCCCACATAGGGCAGAAACCAATGCCCTGAGAGGGCACCCTCGCAAATCGTGAATATGCGCATATAACTGCAATGACCGCGCAGTATATAAATGAATAGAAACGACATAAGTGTTAAGGATTCCCGGGCGGTTCGCCTCATTTTTCATTTATTCGTTATCTCTCCTCCTCGTGTGCAGAAACGTTCCTTAACACTTATGTCGTTTCTATTCATATATATATATATATATATATATATATATATATATATATATAACCACAGAAAAATAACCGCAGGAAAAAAAGCCAGGTTTTACCTACTTAACAAATAGCTGGTGAGGGAAGCTATATTTTGGGGCCATCTTTGCTTGTGCCTCGTTGCTCACGTTAGGCTCCCATTATGAAAACGTAAAAACTTTAGTATTTGTCATTTACCATTATTTATTCGGACTATAGTGGATTTAATTATCCCAAACGACTTCCTTGTTTCATGCACATTAGGTGTGTGTATTCTATATATACACATATATATATATATATATATATATATATATATATATATATGGAATATACAGAACGTGTATACACAGACCAAACAAATATGTTAAGCAGATAGGACACGGCTTTGGGACAGGGTCTAGGGTTTAAAACTAACCTCGACAGCTACATTCAGAACCTCAATATACGTTAGGAAACTCGTTGCATTTACGTCGGATCGAGTACATCAAAGAAAAAAGATAACTATTTTATTTTTAGCCAAAATTCCAAACTTAAACCTTAACCGAAAAATTTGAGCGTCCACTTTTCAAGGCACTTAACACGTCCGTTTAATGTGCTACAACTCAGAATGGTCCCCTGAGATATTTTTATATAATACACTGTAGTGGATTTAATGTTCCAGAGCAGTTCCTTGTTCCATGCACGGCTTGTGTATTACCCAGGGGTCCCAGGGGACCATTCTGAGTTGTAGCACATATATATATACAGGGCGTCCCAAAAAAATGTATACACACTTTAAATAATTATAAAGGCAGTGTTTATTAAAATACATTTCATTTTCAAAATGTAATAGAATCTACAGACATTATTTAATTGTTTTGTCAACGCCTGTTTTCAAACTGACGTCCGTTCTGGTCCAGGCACTGCTGATAACGCGAAGCAATGGAATCGCAAACATCACGAAACATTTCGTTTGGTATTTGTGTGCATTCTCGTTCAATGGCTGCTCTCAATTCAGCGACTGTTGCAGGTTTTATAGCGTAGACTTTGTCTTTTAAGTATCCCCATAAAAAAAAGTCTAGTGGTGTGTGAGGTCTGGTGAACGCGGAGGGTATTCTACGAAACCCCTTCGTCCAATCCACATCCACATCGTGCCAAGTACCACTCGCAATACTCCACTCTTCGGTCCGGATCATCTTCATTAATAGCATGGACTAATCTTGGAATGTAACTGTTCCATTGACAGCGCTTCAAAATGCGTTGGACAGACGATTCTGAAATTCCTACCTCACGACTCGCTTGCCGCACAGATTTTCTTGGACTTTGGTGATACGTTTCCAGTACTCTTTCTTGCTTTGTGGGGCTTGTCGATGTCCGTGGTCTTCCGGAACGCTTCTTGTGGACATTCTGAACAGTTCCATCGGCTTCAAACTTATCTCTAATTCGAGTGATGGTAAGTCGCGTTGGTGGATCTGTTTGAAACTCCCTCCTAAACTGTCTTTGCACTTCAACTGCGTTTTCACACTTCCAGTAGCATTTTAGAATGAATTTCCTTTGTTCAAAGCTTAGTCTGACTGCCATTATTAATTCTAATGGGTTTAACTTGGAAAGAAAGAAACATCAATTGAGCTATCAGCTGTTAAAGTGTGTATACATTTTTTTGGGACGCCCTGTGTATATATATATATATATATATATATATATATATATATATATATATATTGGTGAAGTACTTTTGTAACAAATAAGAAAACAGTACTTTAGCGAACGCAGTTAACAGCAAAGTTTGTAAAATATTCAATTCGAAGTACCTAGTTTTTTTTTTTTTTTAATTTAACACTCCAAGTACATGAAATTCCTGAACATTTTAGGGATTTCATGAAATCCCTAGTTACATAGATTCCCTATAACATATACTATACTTTTTTGGTCTCAGATTAGAAATAATACAACAAAAAATTACGTTACTGAATTGAATTGAATTGAATTTATTGTTAAATATTTTTAACATAATAAAAATAATTGTGAAATTGGACTATATATTTAATTTAATTTGGCCCTTAAGCTTTAGGCTTTACTGGGCTCTTAATTAAAAATAAAACAGATATTTATTGTTTATATTCTATAAATCATGAATAAGAATTACTAATTAGAGAATATGTTAATCTTAAGTTATCATTATTATTATTATTATTATTATTATTATTATTATTATAATAGATATGAAATAAATACAAAGACATTATTGAAGATATGATATCGATTACAATACTAAACAAAGAAATCAATATTGTAGGTCCCCTCCGCCACCACGGAGGACATACACAATACACAATTACGAACACAGTTAGGTAGACCAGCCATGAGTGGATCCTAGGGTCTTTGTTGGTCTGAAACATTATAACATTACATTATAACATTATAACGAGAGATGATGAAGTAGAAACAGGTAATTTACATTTAATCCTAGATTAGAAACGAGAAATGAATAAGTAATTGAGCAACGTACATTTAATCCTAGATTTTTAGGAGCTATTGAAGAATAGGGACCCCAGCCCTTCTTTAGTTAGCTTTATAAGGCTAACTAACGAAAATATCATGACCTAACCTAACAATCGTCAAGGGCGTACAGTTAACCTAACGATTGGTTAGGTTAGGTCGTGATATTTTTGTTAGTTAACCTTATAAGCCTAACTAAAGAAGGCTGGGGTCCCTATTCTTCAATAGCTCCGATTTTTATTACTATTTTGTTATTAATCGAGATTCCCACTTGTTTTTAACCCTTAACTGCTCCTATTGAGTATCCACGATTTCTAGTATAAGTTCCTATGGTGCTCTGATCGAGAACACTCGATTGGGGTTTTCTGTCGATCACTGAAACCCACATACTCATTCAATGATGACATTGAAATGGAGCAGTTGAAGGGTTAAACGAATTTATATTCACAATATTTTTTATATCGGCATTTAAATCATTCCATATTTTCACTTCAATGAAAATAGATAATTTTTAGAGATGAAGACGATCTAAATTGAAGAATAACATGCTTCGATCTGGTTTGATACGAGTGGATTGCTTGATGAATTACAAAATATTTATTTACTCATTGTAAGTTGATTTTGTTCTTACATCTCGACATAAAAATCAAATGTGCCAATTTGATTACATCATTGAGTTTTAATAGTTCTAGCTCTTTAAATAATGCACTAGATTGATCATGGAAATCAATATCAGATAATAACCTTATTGCTCGTTTTAGGATGACAAAGATACTGTTTAAAGAGTTGTTAGCGGAATTTCCCAATACAAGGGTGCAGTACGTTATATAAGGAAGAACAAGAGTATGATACAGAATTAATAAAACCTGTTTAGGGACTACATATCTAAGTGTAAACATTATTGCAACGCTATAATTTACATGATCACTCCATTGCAAATTCTTGTCTAGCCTTACACCAAGAAATTTTGTTACAATACACTCCTTTACAGCAATTTCATAAATATTTAGATCACCAAAACACATATTTCTTTATTAACAAAAATCCTGAAATTTGTTTTACTGGTATTTAGGAAGAGTTTACTGGTGGTCAACCATTTCATTACACTGATAAATTCTGATTTAAATATATTCTTAGCTGCGTTAGCATCTTTGCAAGAAAAAGGCACAGTTGTCATCTGCAAACATTAGCTTCATTAAGCAATTTTATTGTACATTTAATAATAATAATAATGATAATGATGATGATGATGATAATAATGATGATGATGATAATAATAATGAGGGAACAATTTGTTAAATAGAAATAAATGTGGTTAACCTTTTAAATTTAAAATACGTGGACAAATTTTACAAAATATATTGTAATATTTCTTGCTATATTTTAATTTTCGGTAATCAATTTTTTTGTCAATGTAAGAGTTGATTTCAGTATGATTATGTGAGCTTAATCAACTCAGAACGAGTTAAAGGAACTCTTATATATGTGTGTGTGTATTTACTTTAAACACATACAGAGACTTAAAAAAATTCGTTCGATGAGGAAGAATTAAAATATTGCTAATTTAATCCTTTAACGCCGACTGTTGCCTTATGGCAACGCGAGCTTGACAATCAGTTTGGAGCCTTACGATCTAAATTTTAAGCCTTACGATCTGAATATTGGAGGTTATTTTGGCTTGAACAAGAAAAAAATTTAAAATAAAAATTACATAATTTCGGCATGAAAGGGTTAAATAGTGTTTTAAATTTTATTACAAAATGTTGAAGAAAATATTCGGGATTACAATTTTCGAAAAAATATTATTACTAAATTCAAGAACCCAAAATTCAGTACGAACAATTTTTAATAATTTCAAAAGCATAAATATAAAAAAAAAAATAATTTAAAAAGTACATTAACCGTACTAAATTTACGAACAGAATTTGATTCAGTTGAAAAGAAAATAAAAAAGCTAAAATCTTCGGAAAATCACTTACATTTCTCAAGAGGCATTTCTAAGAAAGTATGAAATAATGGTCCTTTTTCCTTTCTACCTCAAATGGGAAAGTCACAGTTCGTCTTCCAAACATTTACTTTTTCTTTTCAGTCATTATAATTATATTGTTGTATAACAAATAATACTTTTATGATAATAGTCAGGAACGTGTAAGAAGCTCTTCCTCATCCAAATTTGTATTTTAAAAAATTGTTCAATACAATTCGTATTTGCAAATAATTGTACAAAAAAAAAAATTTAGAATCAATTTTTATTTCTTTTCCATCGTAATAATTTGGTTTCAAACGCGCGTAAACGTTCCCCCCCCCCTATTAAACATTATTTAATGTTGCCTTATTATTATAGAGCTCTAGTCTTGCTACTTAAAGGGGGAGGGGGTAGAATATTCCATCGATATATATATATATATATGGAGGAGACTGTAAACACTAAACACCAATCGATCAGGAAAGTACTCTAGGGGGGACGTTAGGCAGGAGACAGCAGAGAGTGCTGGAACTCCCGTTTCTCCTGTCACTGTCCTCTTTAGCTGATCTTTTTTCGTCTTATCTACCCTGTGAGCAGTCCAGCATGCTCTCAGACACACATTTCTCCCTTTATTCTTCACTATACATACATTCATTTTACATACTACGCAATCTTTTCAAAATAAAATAAAATAAAAATGGCATCAGGAACCTCGGAGACCTTGATTTCAGCTCGCTCCTTCTTATACAAGGGGGGAGGGGCATTTTTGCGGGCGCTTGCCCTTGCCCCCTCCTTTCTGCATAAAAAACATACTATATATATATATATATACACACACGAGGTTTGTTCAAAAACTATCCCGACTGATGCGATTATAGACAGAATATGGTACTTACAGGGTTTGGGGCTTAATCTCCCTCAAAGTACGCTCCTTCTGAAGTCACACACTTTGCCCAACGATTCTGCCACTGTTGAAAACATTTTATGAATGCACTTTTCGGAATGGCCAAACGCTGCTCCGGCAAATTTCTTTTAATGGTCTCAACATCATCGAATCGGTGTCCTTTCAGGGTTTGTTTGAGCTTCGGAAACCAAAAAGTCGCATGGAGCCAAATCCGGCGAATATGGAGGCTACTGTACTTGGGGGGGGAAGGGGTAGCGTTTCTGACCAAAAATTGCTGGGCAAGTTGCGACGAGTGAGATGGCACATTATCGTGATGAAGCATCCAGTTTCCGGATTTCCACTTCTGCGGCCGTTTCCTCCGAACTGCTTCACGTAGACGTCTCAAAACGTCACTGTAAAATTCCTTGTAGATAGTTTGTCCCTATAGAGCATATTCATAGTGCACAACACCTTTACAATAAAAAAAAAACAAGTAACATGACCTTATCTTAAGAAATCGCCGCGAAACAAAATACGTTTAACTTTATCGGCTCACCACAGTGGACTGACACAACACAATGAATTGCGATCCAATCAGTCAACTCGTCTCGACATGTAGAGACATGTTTAGCACAGTCACAACTCCAAGCGTGACCGTGTTCTAGAATTAAACACACTGTCCGGATACCTTTTGAACAGACCTTGTGTATATATTATTGAAGTGATCCCTGTCCATACAAAATTTAGTAAACTGTCGAGTCGTCACGTGATTCTATTGAAGAAATTAGTGTTTCTCTTTGTTTTCAGTTCATAAGACTTTAGAATTCACTTAATTTAAAAAATAATTAACATTAAGTTATTTCGACAAATGAATCATAAAACATCACAGTATCGAAACCATTTAACATATTGTATAGGGTGGGTAAAAAAAGTCTGGGTACCCCCCCCCCCCCCTCAAAGTATTTACATATCTAATTTTTACATTAAAGGGGGTGCCCAGATTTTTTGCCCACCCTATGCAATATATTAAATGTCTTTGACGATAGGGTCACCCTGTAGTTCAATCTTCGTATAAAATCAATATTCGGTTATTGCAATTTTCTCTGATACAATTTGCTGAAGGGTTACGAGTGTATTTTTTGATGAAAACTGAAGATAAAAAGAATTTCGTTCAAAAGTTAAATTTGAAATGAAAATTTTTGGTTTCCTTGATGGTGTAGTGGTAAGATGTTGTACTTGGACGTTACTCTGTAACGCGGGGTCGAATCTTCCTCTGCCCTGCACGTTTTACTTCAATTTTCGTATAGAGCTCTCTCTCTCTCTCTTTCTCTCTCTCTCTCTCACACACACACACACACACACACACCAACATATATATATATATATATATATATATATATATATATATAAGTTATATATATGTATATAATGTGAGAGAATTAGTTGCTGTGATATATTTCGCTACGAGTGGTCTTCTGGTGGTATATTAATTTCTTTATACTGTATAAGGAGATTACTAGCCTGCTCTTTTGTCAATCCCTATTTTCTGATAATTCATCTAATGAGAGGTAATAAGCTTAGTATTAACAAAATATATATATATATATATATATATATATATATATATATATTATATATATATATATCACGCAATGATTACGCTCGATTTTGTAAAAATGGAAAACTTACTCGACGAGAATTTGAACCCCGGACCTATAGATTAGAATTTCCATGCGCTGTGTGATCCAGATAGATCTAAATATATGGTTCTTAGAGATTTAAGAGTTGTTAGCCTTGAATTTTTGGATTTTGAGTTCTGCAAAATGATGAACGTTGCTTTACAATAAATAGTAGACTATTCCGTTGCATTTCTAGAAAATTGTTTAATCAAAGCTAATAAAAATAGGTCCTAAAATAGTGTGAGTCATCAAGATTTTGGTCATAAAACTATTTTTAGCTTTCCTTATTATGTAATAAAACAGCTTCCGATCTCACTTAAAACAAGTGAGATTAACGTAGTGGGATTAACGTAGATTAACGTAGTTTTTAATTATAAAAACACTATTAAATCTTGCTTAATTTGAAATAGCCCAAATAATGTGTCTATTTTATTGGTTGTAAACATTGTGAAAATGTAATGATTAGGTTGTTTAACCTCCTTATCAACGATCTAAGGTTATATAACGAAGGGAACCTACAGCTTTACGTGGGATCCGAACCACGGGTCACTACATAGTCTAGGACGCGGAGGACGGTCTCCATCCCATTACTATCCGACCCAATGTCGCTTAACTTCGCTGATCAACGGCAAGCGTTGTTACGACATTGGTTACGACGTGGTAAACAGTATGATTTGGTATGTATACGTTAAACTGATAACATTTTAGATGTTAGCGTAAAACAATATAAATATACGTGTACAAAGGCGATTAAACGAAAATAAGTAAAACATAATGAATTCGAACTGAAAATACTAGTTGGCAAGGCGAGAGAGAGGCCTACGTGATTGAGGAGGGACCCGCAAAGCAGATGCCAGATTTTCTCAGTGTGTGTATGTGTGTGTGTGTGTGTGTGTGTGTGTGTGTGCTTAGAATGTTGTTTTTGTGAATTAAATTATTTAGAAATACGGAGATTTCTCTCCCTGCTATACATTTAAAAAGCATGTAGATCACATTTGTTTTTCTTCCCGTCATTATAGTACTTGTTTTAAGTACTTAAATCAGTTAAATAGTTAAAAATCAGTTACAAAAATGTCGTTATTCAGAAATTTCTTCTTTCTTTCAAAATGTCGCCTCATTCATGTCCATTGCTCTTGCCTCAGTCCAAACTACCAGTCCCGTTAATCACGATCCAGAATCAATGTAAAAGAAATAGAAATGAGAACAATAACTTTAATACTAAAAACATATTTAACATATCTGACACTTCATTCCCTAACGAAGTGTTAATCTGAATACACGAAAGGCCTCGGAATCACTTTTTTTTCATGTGGGTGTGTAACATTTATTAATATGAAATGTTTAAATGTGAAATTCATTCCATACGTATAAAATTCGAAAAAAATCTTAATTATATCACTGCATTTTTTTATATATAAGGGTGGCCCAAAAAAAATGGCCCAATTTTCAGACGTGATATCTCAATAACCATTGCGGTTAGGGATTTTAAAAAACAACCAAATGAAAGATAATTCTTTTCTCTTTAAATACTTATGCAATAGCTTGATGGTTATAAACCCATGTAATGCCAAAACTTGGCTCATAAGAAAAATATACAAAAAAAAGTTGTGCATTTATATTTATTCCTTTTATTTTTTCTAATTAATTATCTTCTAATTTACGGTCTTTAAACGAAGTTCTGTGGTTTTAAGTTAAACCTAATTTTCAATAAATGGCTCAATCTGCCCTCCATTATGGTCAACCACAGCCTGTAATCTCGCCCTCCATTTTGAGATTGCCTTTGAGATCGTCACTTGTGAGAGATTTTCCCATGCAGCCTGAATTCGTTCACGAAGATGGTCCACATCACGGATTTTCTGACCATGGTAGACTTCTCTCTCTAAGGCAGACCACACAAAGTAGTCAATGGGGTTTAGATCTGGGCTGCATGGTGGCCAATTATTTGGCTCGATAAAACCAGGACAATTATTATTGAGAAATGTTATTGTTTCCTTGGCTGTATGAGATGGGGCTCCATCTTGCATGAACACAAAATCAGTGCTCGTCTCCTTGATCTCTGACAACATTGGAGACAAAATGTCATTACAGTAGTAAATTGAGTTAATTTTAACGCCTCGCTGAATAAAAATGATGGATGTTTTGTTCTCAGATGACGCTGCAAGGGAAACCATTACACTAGGCAACAAATTTCAACTTTTTTTTGTTACAGACACGTGAACTACTGATTCCTACTAAAGCGCTGATGCTGATTTCAGATCTGATATCAAAATTTCTCTATCACGTCCAGATTTTGTGTAACCAAAAACCCCTATTTTTCTTTTTTTTTCTCACCCGCTTCTATTACGAAAGCCGTCTAAGCTACTTTTCCGTGCCACGTTTTATGTTAAGCATACTTAAATAATTAGTGAACAGGGATGTCTTTCCTCCTTTATTCTGGCTTAAGACAGACAGCGGAATTCCGCTGGCGGAGTTACCACCACTGCGCCCAACCATCCACCCAAAGCGCGTTAGTATTTTGTTGTTACTACTGAAAGGCAAATTCCTGTTCTTAAGTGAAACTTTGGTGTGTCCTCTTCCTTTGTCGCTTGTAGGATGACGAGCTCTCCTTCTGCAGAAACTAACAATAATCTCCCATCATATTTGGGTTGAAATTACCTTGGTATCTGTTTTCCATAACTGAGATCTGTTGGTGGAAGCGCTCACCATGCTCGTCACTTACAGCCCCAAGGTTGGCCGGGAAGAAGTCAAGATGAGAATGTAAAAAATGAATTTTCAAAGACATTCTGCATCCCATTATTTCATAAGATTTAAGCATGTTTTCTACGAGTTTACGGTGGTTTTCAGCTTTGTGGTTTCCAAGAAAATTTTTACAACTTCAACGAAAGATGTCCATGCTCCTAGTTCATTCTCATTTAGGTTAGATGGAAACGATGAGTCGTGGATGACACTGCGGATCTGTGGTCCAGTGAAAACTCCAGCTTCTAGCTTAGCATCTGTCAATATTCCTTTGAATTTATCCTTTAAATATTGGAAACCACTACCTTGATGATCATACCCTTCACGAAATTTTTCATAAGGCCAAGTTTAATGTGAAGTGGTGGAAGATGTACTTTCTGAGGGTCAATAAGTGCTGGGTGTTTCACATTGTATTTACCAACAACATGTTCAGTTCTAGATGGCCAATCATGTTTTTTAGTGGTTCTTGTCATCTCTGCTGTTCCATAGACACAAAAAGCACATATGCTTTGTGTAGCCCAACTGTAACCCAAGAAGTAATGGTCGCCACAAATATTCCATGTGTGGTCCTTATATTTGATGAGTCTTAGCAGCAGTTTCATCGATTCATAAGTCTCATTAAGGCCAGTGGCATGTGCTACAGGTATTGAAGGTTTTTCATTGCCATTGTGCAGTAATACAGCTTTAAGGCTAGCTTTACTAGAGTCAATGAACAGTCTCCATTCTTTTGGATCATAGCGACAGCCAATCCCTTGCATCAGACCACTGATATCGTGGCAGAAACAAACATTTTCTTCCTGTAAGTAAAATGATGAAAACTGCAAATGGCGATGGCGGAAATGGGAAACTTTGGTGTTTGGTTGGAGAAGATTAAATTCTTGAAGTCTTGAACCAAGCAACTCTGCCTTTTCTTTTGGTAATTCCAAATCGCGCACTAAGTCATTTAACTCCGCTTGACTTAACAAATGTGGGGAAATATTTGCATCTGGAACATATATGCCATCTTTCCCTGTTTCTATATCACTAGCAGAATTTCAGATGAACTGCTGTCTGTTATCGTTGCTGGTGGAACTGGTGGTGGATTTGTTTCATCATGTGGTACTGGTTTCATTGCTGATTCGCAGTTTGGGTACGTGATCTTTGATTTGTTTTTCTTTGTGAAACCAGCAATCTTTGTCAAACAAAAATAACAATCATTGAAGTGATTTTTCGGCTCACGCCAAACCATGGGGACTGAGAACGGCATAGCTTTTCTTTTACCATTCATCCAAGCTATTAACATTGCATTACACTGTGCACAGCAAATATATGGTGCCCAGTCCCTCTGTTGGTCTCCTAACTTAGTCAAAATAACACTTGTAGGCAAGTTTAATCTTTGTTGTTATGTTTCTACGTTGTGGCTTAGGTGTATATTGTCCACAGACAAAGCAGAAGTTGTCTGGGTGATTTACACAAGCATGTCTATTTGATGCCATTTTGAATTACCATACAATATCTGAAAAAACGTAGAAAGTAATTATTACGATGTGCAAAATAAAAAGAAATACACACCGTAGTACAAAACAAATGCTATAAAAACACACAAGTCACCACAACCTGTCACTTGCTCATCAGCAGAGAGCTTCAACAACCGTTCTGCTTGACTGTCACGTAGCGACTGACCGTTGGGCCGTTGCCCGTTACTATGCTCTTGACTCAGTGTTGCCAACTCAGGATAAATTTTATTTATCAAAATTGTTCGAATTTGTATATAGTTGGCAAAAAAAATTGCTTTAACCTTGAAAAGCAAGTTTCATATTACTGGCATTAAGCCGATTAAAACCAAAATCTGGACGTGGTAGAAAATTTTACTAAAAGTGATTTGCATTTTACACAAAATCTAGACGTGATAGAAAAAATCTAATTATAGATTTGAAATCAGCATACCGAAATTAGCTAGGAGCACCTATTTGGTCTTCTGTAACAAAATCTTTGTTGCCTAGTGATTATCGAATCTGAAAAGTGTTTTTTTTTCACGCAAAAGTCGTTTTGGGTCAACATGAGTTTTTGTCGCCACTGCTGCACGAACCCGATCATTTTGGGTATTTCGTGGTGTTTCGACCGTAAATCGTTTCTCATCAGAAAACCAAATTTTTTTCACAGACTCATTTGACCGAAATCTTCGCAATAGATTTTTACATCGATGGAAACGTCTTTCTTTCACAGGCTCCGATAAAGCAATAACCTTCACCCTCTTAAATGTTTTCAACCCAAGATCTTTTCGAATTATTCGCTGTACTGATGAACGTGAAATCCCGGTTTCTTTCGCAACTTCACGTTCACTTTTACTTGTTCCCGGTTGTTCCTCTTGACTTAAAACCATTTCATTTACTTTTTCAATGTTTTCTGGCGTTCTAATACTTTTTGGTCGACCACTTCCCGGACGCCGTTGACTGCTGCCGGTTTCTTTAAGTTTTTGTAAAAAATGTGCCACAGTTCTTTTTTTCCAATTTCTATTTGGAAATTCGTAAAGGATTCTGTTTAATGAATATCCTTTTTCTTCACGTAGTGCTTGTATAATGTTCTTATCAGATTCTCTCAATCCCATCTTGAGGGGTCTGGAATAGAAAAATTTCATTTAAAATTAGGATCAAGGAATAAATATAAATGCGCAACTTTTTTTGTATATTTTTTTTGGAAGACAATTTTGGGCATTATATGGGCTTATAACCATCAAGCCATAGAATAAGTATTTAAAGAGAAAAGAATTATCTTTCATTTGGTTTTTTTTTAAGTCCCTAGCTGCAATGGTTATTGAGATATCACTTCTCAAAATTGGTGCCATTTTTTTTTGGCCACCCTGTATATTCAATTACTTCTTATACTGATAAAAAAAATCCCTATTTTGGGAATTGGGAATTGAAATGAATTAATTTTCAAAATAATTACTTTTTTTTTGGTCTTGCCTCGAATTTCATATATATATATTATATATATATATATATATATATATATAACTTATATTTATCTTGCCATTAATTGGATAAGAGAATCGACAAGTGCGCCAAGATCTCAACAAATAATGGTGAATTAAAGTTAAAAAAAAAACAAATTCCTTCATTTCCAATAAATAAAATAGGCGTCAGTGTTTACTGGTCTAAAAAAAAAAAAAAAAAAAAAAAAAAAATTGGAAACATCAGACAAAAAAAATAGTTTTCTTGTAATCCGAGAAAACTGTTTAAATTTTCTTCTTGTTTTTCCCTACTACATCAATATTTCTTGTTTTCTTTCATTTTAAAGGTATTACGGGTACGTAAATGAGAATTTATGTTACGATTTTACATGTTTTCTATTTAATGTTATTAGATGTGTTTTTAATGTTATAGCTATTGTTATAGACTAGCAAGAAATGGAACGTTTAGTAAACGTTTTATAAACGTTTACGACGTTTATGGAACGTTTACTAAACGTTTTATAAACGTTTATGACATTTTTGAAACGTTTTATAAACGTTTATGACGTTTATGGAACGTTTAGTAAACGTTTTATAACGTTTATGACGTTTACTAAACGTTCCATTTATTGCTGAGAGAATTCTTATTTTTCCATTCTCTGTTGTCTGATATTGTTTGGCGTTGTTTAACCTCCATTGTAACGGTAAAGGTTATGTAATGAAGGAGACCTACAGTTGTACGTGCATGGGATCTGAATCATCTATCGGTCGCTATATCATCTGAACGCAGAAGACGACCACCCATCCAACGATTGAATAAACCCAACGTCGCTTAATTTCGATGATCTTACTGGAATTGGTGTTCAGACGTGAATGTAGTTGCTATGTAATTATCTTTATGATGATGGTGATGACGTTGCTGGTGAAAGTGGTGAATTTAAGGTCGACCCCTTACCCCACCTACCCCAGCTACCTACTCTTAAATGCTTCCTCTCTTTCTTTTATAATTCACTCGTAGGCGTTAGCGTCACGGTTTCTTCTTTTTTCATTTGTAAGACCAAAGAAAACCCTGTCTTTCGGTGGATGACTGTAAATCTTTGGATTTTTTTTTTCTTTGTCTTTTTGGGATTAATTAGCCCTTTTTTCATGTCTGTTACTCATCTCTAAGGCCAAGAACATTTGTTTTCCTTTCTCTTCTTGGTTCGGTCCCCAAATTAATTATATTCTTGTAATTAACACACTGAGTTCTAAGGCAAATGCACGCAATTATTCTACTTTCCTCCTGAGACTCGATTCTAAAATGGAATTTCCTCGCTGTTATCTGTTTCGAATGTGGAGATAATAAATTTCTTTCCTTCTTTCGGTGTTATCGATCTTGGTTCATATCTTTGGACCTTCAATCTTGCCCTCTTTATCCTCGTAACCCAATTCACTTTTCAGGTGTGGCAACGCGAGTAAGAATTTGGATTCTTCACCTTCTCATCAGAGTTTGATTAAATGTTATTTCGTTTGTATTTCTATTGATTTAGTTTTCCTTGACTAAAAGATTAGTTGTGATACGTTAGGATAAGTTGGTCATCGAAGCTATCGGACCGTAAATGACAATATATGAATGCTTTACAGTAAGAACTAATCGCGTTGATAAAGAAAGTTAAATACTGAATTATAATTAGTTCATACGAAAGGTTAGTGTGTATAAGGCCTATATATAAGGCCTGAAATAAGGCTTTATCAACGACTTTTAACTTAAATTTCAAAAGAAATAACCAGAAAATACTTGTGTCCTGAAAGCAACACGATTCTAAATATACTAATTCAATAATTCTGTTATTAGTCATTAACTTTTATTATCAAATCAAAAAATTATAAAAAACAAAACAAAACAGAAGGTGTCTATTTATTTTTGTCAACCCTATGTACAGTATATTCAAAGTGAAATTAACTACACGGGGAAACTCTTTACAATTAATGAATTAAGTCAATCCGTCAAGATTTCAGACACAAAGTGGAGAATTAAAGATGATAATGAGAAATTTTATGGCAATTGGCAGAAAAGAAAGTTGAAAAATGCCGTTTTTAATTGACAATAAATTGAATTTAGTCGAGTGGTTTTTCCTTAATTTAATCTTTGTTTCTGTAATGTATGTTAATACGCCATTATATTAAACTTAAATACTGGAGTTATAACGTATGTTCACGCTTGACACTCACTTGAAACGTATATTGTGAAATGAGTAAAAGGAAAGTTTGTGTATGAACGTTTTATCAACGTTTGTGTATGAACGTTTTATCAAAGTCTGTGTATGAACGTTTTATCAACGTTTGTGTATGAACGTTTTATCAAAGTCTGTGTATGAACGTTTTATCAACGTTTTTGTATGAACGTTTTATCAAAGTCTGTGTATGAACGTTTTATCAACGTTTTTGTATGAAAGTTTTATCAACGTTTTTGTATGAACGTTTTATCAACGTTTGTGTATGAACGTTTTATCAAAGTCTGTGTATGAACGTTTTATCAACGTTTGTCTATGAACGTTTTATCAACGTTTGTGTATGAACGTTTTATCAACGTTTGTCTATGAACGTTTTATCAACGTTTATGTATGAACGTTTTATTCACGTTTGCATATACAGGAATACCTCGAAATTCGTCGTTAATTCGTTCCGGAATAGCACGACGAAATACGAAACAACGAAATTCGAGGTAGATTATAACATGTTTCAATGAGGAAACATTTTACTGTATTGTTATTAAACAGATTAATTAATCAAATTCTACTCGTTTTTTCGGCAAAATATGTAATATATTGCGTTGGTAAACAGTTGAATTTCGTCAATTTCGATCGGTTTTTTTTCACATTTTTTCAAAAAACGACGAATCTGCGAATATGGACGACGGATTGCAAAACTATAGGTAGTAAAAGATTGACGACGAATCCGCGAAACGACGAAATTTGAAACGACGAATTTTGAGGTATTCCTGTACTGAATCACGTATATTGCTCATGGTTTATTTCACAAGGCATTATATAATTATTTAATGTTTAGAATCTCTTCATCCAACAAACACGCAAGCACACACTAATGGGAGTCCCCTTCTTCTTTATGCATTTTAGAAAATGTAAACTATTTACACACGCGCACACACACACACACACACCCACACACACACACATACCCACACACACCAAAGTTTATCCAGTAAGCTCCAACTCATAAATAAGCAAATATTTTTACATAAATAAATAGTTTGCCCCCAAAAGCAATGTAGTAATCTTAATTGACTTAACGTGTTGTAGCTTATTTGACACCAGTTTTGGTTCTAAAATAAAGTAATTTTTAGAAGGTAGAATTAGGAAGCTGCATTATATATATATATGGATTGAGGAGACAGAAAAGTAAATACATTATGTATTTTGACCCTTATATACTCCTGCAGTAATGTTGTAATAATTATGTGCGTACCTTAGCGTGATCTTTATGTACTCCTGCAGTAAGGCCGGGGTTACGTAACCTGTTTGTCGGACAATCACAGGCGCCTACAGTAGTTCCACTTAGTCAATGAGCAACGTCTACAGCTTTCTCGAGGTGTCGGAATGCTTGCTGTTCAAGACACAAATCTCGGCGTGGTGGTAACTTGATTTCAGTCTTATTTTTTCATTCCTTTTCGGGTTATTTTACCAGCTCCTTGAGTGACGACTCAGACATAAGGAAAAAATATCGAAGTTACTGTGCTAAGGCAAACATGATTCTAAAGAATTTAAAATTCTGTACAAGCGAAGCTAAAGACTCTTTTTCGAACTTTCTGCACTAATATTTATGGGCAGCAACTCTGGAATAATTATAAAAAAGTCTCCTGCAGAATCCTCAATTTGCTTTACAACAGATCGTATAGATTGCTGCAGCCTTTCAAATGTTCGCTAACCGCAACGTTTCAAGCCTCCTTGAGGTAACAAGACGTACCCAATACAGTCTAATGAGAAGAATTAAAAACTCAGACAATGCTTTATGTCTTCTGGACTGTCGGCCTCTTTGTATGAAAATATGTGTGTATAGCTCCACTTAACTCCTGCATTAGCCATCCCATTACATGTACTTTTTATACTTATGAAACTGCTGTTACTATTTTTATTATTATTATTATTATTATTTCTCGTCTCTTTACGTGTATCATTGTTATTTCTTTGTTACCTTTGTCCCTTTTTGTTTTTGTTTACAAAGTTAGTGGTTAATTGGTTGTATCGTTGAATACCTTGATGGATTCTGGCTTGTTTTTTTTCAGGTTGGGAAATCTGTCTCCTGCCAATAAACATCATTATTGTCATTATAATTAACATCATTTTTGTAGTTTTCGTAGTGAGTAGCTCTTATTACAGATTTCAATACTTGTCGTATGGTTATCTCCTTAAGTCATAATTTCTAGTTTGTTTATTTTTAAATGTATTTTATTGTTTGATTTATCTTTTATATGGACAAGTCTTTTGTACATGTCATGGGATTTATATCCTGCCAGTAAAACTTATGAATAATCATTATTATTCATGTTTTATTTTCGGGTTTTTTAATAATATTATTCATTGAATTAAAATGAAGTGAATTGAACAACCTTTACTGATAAAAATAAATACAATTATACAATTTTACAATTTTTACAGTCTTTGTCGTTAAAACGATTTTAACCTAAAATAAATAATTGTGAAATTGGACCCTTTATTTTATTTGTTTAATTCTTCTTTAACGACAATTCTAGTGTATGGCGTTGGTTGGTAAGTGTATTGTACAGTAGCTGAGTAAGTGGCTGGGAATTGAACCCAGTTTTCCCCATAAGGTTTGTGTATCGAAAGTTTGCGAACTCATAAGTTCACGAATGTCTCAGGAGCTTAGTAACCCCACAAACTACGGTGTTCTACTCTCTCTCTCTCTCCTCTCTCTCTCTCTCTCTCTCTCTATATATATATATATATATATATATATATATATATATTTGGGCGGAGGCGTACTGAGCATTTTGCCGCCCTTAGGCAGGGATTAAAGTGCCTTATAGTTGTGCCATTTAATATCGCTAGTTTGCTATTAGGGGCTGCTGTTCTTTTTTACTTTAAAACTTATTTGTAAATCCATTTAATTTGTTAGTGTTTATAAAATTATTTATTTTCTATTTTTGTCTTCTTTGCCTTATTTAGGTTGAAATACGACAAAATTTGCCGCCGTAGTCAGGTGCCTACTCTGCCTATACGTGAATCCGTCTATGTATATAAGGGATTTTGATCACGATAAAAGAAGCTGTGTATAAATCTTATTTTATACACGATGTTTCTTTCAATACTGATCAACACATGTTGATCAGTATAAAAGAAACATCGTTTCTCTTTCATGATTAACTGATAAACGTTAGCAAGATATTTAAGCACAAAATAACACATCGATACTTAAGAAGGATAACTTACCATTTATATACATTATAGCTAAAAAGACCAAAATAATGGCAAAATTAAGGTAGATTATTCGATCAGAAATCAAAAGGGCACAGATATTTTCTGGTTATTTCTAGACTCATAAAATTCTCATGAATTTTAAGAGCAGTAAATTTCCGTTGGGAATTTTAGAAATTTTTGGGGATATTTGGAAACTTTGGAGAATATGGAGAATTTTCAAAAACTTTAATTTTCATAAATCTAACAGTTGCGTATTCTTGAATTAGGTACTCTGTGTAATTTCATTGCTTGAGAAAAGTATAGAATAATGCAGCCAAGAAAAGCAATTCAAACTGCCAATTGGTGATGTTAGCAAATGATTCACTTCATTATGATACTGGCATTTGGCATTAGCGTGGAGTTGGAGATGTTGAAATGGGAACACTCTTTCCTTAAAATTTCTTTTAACCTTCATTTATTTTAAAAGAAGGAAATTCTCAGAGCGCTGAAATAGAAATTTCTCATGTAAAAATAAATATTACCAATTAGTGAATATTAAAACGTGAATTTTCTGCATACTGATTTCAAATTCCTATTTTTTGCCAGGTATATATTCCCAGTAAACTCACCTGCACTCAATAAAATCAATTGATATAAGCAATCAGAACTTCAGTTTTGGGTGGAAAATGCTTAAATATGTTATATTTTACTGTTTAATGCCAAAACATATCTAAAGCCTTAAAAATGATCTAAAATTGAAAATTACCCAAATTCCTTAAACTTTCCATAGAAAGTTTCCCAAATTCTCGGCAAGATGCCATCCCTTTGCAATCCTAATCATTTCTTCTGAAACTTTAGGGGAAAAGCAATTGATAAGGCCTTATTTGAGAACATTTAAAGCTTCACCAATAAAGCTAATGCTTCTGGTCTCATAGGGCTTTGCTTTGCATGTTAATTAAATTCATATCATTATCATTATCATCATCATCATCATTATTTAAGATGCTGTAATGATTTATATAATTTTTTCTTCCGTAATGTTAGGACGATAAAGAGACAGACTAAGAATAAACAACATCACTTGTTTTAGAAGAGAAATGAAGTGGCCATTGTACTAAATTATTCCCCATTAATAACAAAATAAAAACGCTTGAAGGACAACTTTACGGGGGTTTAAAACTTTTCAAAGCGGCATCAGAAAGCTATGACTGAAACTGAATATGTGGATATTCACATATAACTACATTTTTACAGGTGTGTATAAAGTAACGCAAGTGAAGAGACAACCTAACTATCGAATATACAGTTGTTATAAAGTACGTGTAATAAATATTACTTCAAAATGTTCACTCGCGTTGATATAATTCGAGTCGGATTTGTCTCTTCACTTGCGTTACTTTATACACACCCGGTATCTCATAATAAGTATCGTAATTTTTAATATATTTCAAGCGATTTCCTCATATATGCCTGAAAATTTTGAAATCTGTGTAAATAATAATAAATAAACAATTAACTGACTCTGAAGATCAAAGTCAAGCCAATGAATACGATTTAACTATGGTTAGATTGTATTTCGTCCTGTTAACCAAAAATCTTATTGACAAAATAAATTTTGAAATTTCAAGAGCAATTTTTTTCAATGTTAGATTTAGATGCAAAAACGACGTCTTCCTTACGTATATGTAACGTTTATGTAACGTTTATCTTTTACGTCTTTTACGAAACTATTGTAATCGATTAATAATGATAATCTTTCGAATTATTTAACTTTCTTAGTAACAGCAAATGTCATATGACAGACGGGACCAACAACGTTACGTGGGACACGAACCATATGAGGGTCGCTATAGCATTGAACACGGAGCAGGATGGTGACCCAACCCAATAATAATAATAACTTGTCAGGAGAGCCAGAAACTTGTACAACGCCCAGGCTAACTAATGCGAACCATTGGACTAAGTCCTGGATTGTTATTAACAGCACTATCGAGAGTCGAACCCCCGACCTCAGTTTCTCCGCTTCGCTTATAGGGAAGCGGGATTACCCACTGAGTTATGGGCGCTGGCGTCACCCAACCGAAAGTCGCTTAACCTCGCTGATGTAACTGAAAACGGTGATGATTTTCTCCTGTATTTATTAGTGCATAATTTGCTAAACACATAATATACGACAAATATACGAGGGTCGGTACGAAAGTAATGCCTCTTATTTTTCAGTTCGTAAATACAATAGAGGCATTACTTTCGTACCGCCCCTCGTACATGTTTTTTATTTTAAGTGGCTTTTCCATCATTATTCTCTATACAAACGCAGTATAACGAAAAACCTTTCGAATTTTACAATTTCCCAAAGTTTCGTATGTTTGCATATAAATTTGATAATAAACGAGTTGAATTAAAAAAAAAAAAAGGTCGAACCATTTAGGAGACGCCAATTCAAAAGTAATAAAATATTCACCCTAAGCAATTACTCTCTGCGCTAACCAGAAGAATATTTGCAACCTGGTAACTTTAAACAAATTAAAAATCTCACACAACAGTGCAAAGCTCATGGAATGGACAAAAATCCGTTTCAAAAACATTTACGATTTTAAAAGCAAACTGTTCAGAAATATGCGTTAAAATAACTACTAAATTTGGTTCCCAAATACGAAGTACATCCCTCAGCGCTTAAATCGTCGTTTTCGTCATCTTAAATAATTTTTTAAACTTTATTAAATCGTAATATCAATTCGATGCGAATTATTAAATTATAATATCAATCCGATGTGAATTATTAAATCGTAATATGAATCTGATGCGAATTATTAAATCGTAATATCAATCCGATGCGATTTATTAAATCGTAATATGTTTCCAATGCGAATTATTAAATCTTAATATGAATCCGATGCGAATCATTAAATCTTAATATGAATCCGAATTATTAAATCGTAATATGAATCGATGCGAATTTATTAAAATTAAAATAACTAAAATAAAGTAAGTTCGAACGCGCCCTTAAAACAAAGTAAGTTCGAACGCGCCCTTAAAGAAAGTATACGTGGAATCACGACTTCCGATTCCAGAATTTTCTGCCCAGGAGCGAGTGATTCAATTTTAGGCTTTTTTCTCTGTTGAACGGCCAGTTTGTGCGCATATGCCTTCGGTAGTCAATCTTAAAATTTTCTTGGTGTTATTTAAGAATTTAAACTTAGGATTCGGAAGAATCTCTATTTTTTCTTAGTTTTGTTGTAATTACTAAAAGTTTGGTAATGGTTTGTTATAATAGGAATTGTAGTTTATCAATTTCAGGTTAATTTGATTTGATATTATAAAAGTTCTTAATAATTAGATCTCTGAATAACTAACAAGTTTTTCAAAACTACGCAGGTGGTAAGTACTCGATTTCAATATTAAGAGTTAGCATTTGTTAATTTATTTCGTTTTACGGTTTAAGGCTTGTTTATTTATTTCATTATTAAGGCTTAGGGTTTCCAGGGTTTTAGTTAAATGTATGTGTTAGGATTTTGTTTGCTATAAGTAAGCTTAGTGCTATAAGCTTGCAATTTGATTTCGTAATTTGAGTTTTGTTAGGCATAATTCTAACAAATTATTAAATCGTAATATCAATAAAATGTTGTCACTCATAATTTTAATTGCAATACTAACAACCTAACATAATTTAGTCATTTAGTGGCATTGATGTAGGACTCGTGACCGGTCTCGAGACCCTTTTTTCTGGTCTCGGTCTTGACCATGGTGGTCTCGACTACATCACTGTTTAGTGCCCAACAATCCGATATAAATGGAAATAATTATTGACAGATGAACAGTATTAAAAATAAAACATTTATCTACACTACAGAATATATATATATATATATGTGTGTGTGTGTAGGAAGGAGGGGTCAAGGGCTCGCCAAAATGCCTCCCATAAAAGAAGGAAAGAGCCGAAATCAGGGTTCGCAAAATGCTCTTAAAAGTCTTTTTTTTTAATAGATTGTTTAGTGTGTAAGATGCGTGTATATGTAGTGAGGAATAGAGGGGGAAGTGGTGTGTTTGAGAGTATGCTGGAGTGCTTACAGGGGAGGTGAGACCAGGAAAAATATCGGCTAAAGAGGACAGTCACAGGAGAAAAGGGAGTTCCAGTACTCCGTCTCCTACCTAATATCTCCCTCCCACAGAGTACTTCCCTGATCGATTGGTATCTATAAGCTCCTACTATAAATAAATAAGTACATAAATAAATAAAAAAATATATATACAAGGTTAACCTTGATTTTGCTCCCGCCCGAATTGTTCATTCTGACAAAGGTCAAGCTTGTCACTCCACCTTAGACTTAGTTTAATGTGGAATCCGAACCACGCCCCACCAGCAGCCCAGCGTCTTAACCATTTGGCTACCCAGGGTACCCATTTATCTACCAACCAATTTCTTTGTGTGGAAGGGTTTTGCTGCGCACCGCCTGCCGTCACCAAGTCTCGTTTCCGGGGCCGATGGATTCGTAGTCAGCGACGCTAACCACTACACCACCGAGGCGCATATATATATATATATATATACTGTATATATTACTCACCCAGTTATCCTTAATTGAGTGGCGATCCATGATCACAGATAACCCTATTTCACAGGCAGGTGGATAGTGCAGCCGTTGCTGTCCGCCACAATTGACTGGCCTTTTACCTCGCGCGCCACCACCACAGTATTATTTTATTACAATGTAATATACAGTTAAATATTTTGTACTCGCCACAAGACGTGAAGATATAGGAAGCGATTCGCGGATGTGAACACCGTGCCAAATCATGGTTAATTAGCTGTCATTATTACGGATAAGTGCACAATGGTCACAATTAGCAAATCACAGTTAACTTGATTCACGGTTGAATGAATCACGCATAACTCCGTGAGTAATATATATATATATATATATATATATATATATATATATATATATGCACACACACACACACACACACACACACACACAGTGGGGCTCATAAGTACATTCGCACAGAAAAATGATTCACTTATATTCGTCCTTTATCGTTTTAACCATGCATAAGATAGTTATGAAAAGTTTATCCTTCATTTGGAAAAGATTAACAAATAAAAATATTACACTGCGTTCGCACGTATTAAGCAGATTACATTTTCTCCAATGTTTTCAAAAGTGTTTCCCCGATTTCAATGAAATTTGTAGCAAATAATCACTATATATAGTAGCATTGATGGTATTCATTTCGATGAAATATTTTGATAATTAAAATAATTATCTCATTTTATTGAAAAATATGTAAAATATTGTTCCGAATTATTAAGCAAGTATTCTGTTTACGGATCTAAATGGTGAAAATGGGTAAGAAGGAGGATTTAACACTAACTGAGAAAAGAAAAATAGTCAAGTTACTCGCTGAAAATATAAAATCTATTGAAATTGCGAAGCAGTTTGGCAGAGCTTATCGAACTGTAAACAAGTTTGTAGCGGAGGGCACCAAACTGAGGCAGCGAAGTGATAAAGGAGCTATAAGAAAAGTGACAAGGCGGCAGATATCTGTAATCAAGCGCAAATTGCAAAGCATCCATTGTCCTCAAATAGAGAGGTTTTTGAGTAGGCTGGCATACATAATGTACCAAGAACATCTCGATGTGGAATCCTCCAAACAATTGGCAAGACGTGTAAACCTACGATTCAGTCACCATTAACACCCAGGTACAAGAAGCAGCGTGTTGAATGGGCGCGTCAGTACGTGAAAACAGATTTTAATACTGTATAATTTCTACCATCGAGATTAAGACGCCAACAAGGTGGAGGTAGTGTCATGTTTTGGGCAGGATTGATAGGCAATGAAGTAGCTGTCCCATACAGAGTGCCTGATGGTGTAAAAATGAATGCCCAGTCTTACACAAACTTTCTAAAAGAAAACCTCATTCCATGGTAGAGATTGACCCTTAGCAATCCATTTTCTTGACCAACCATCAGATCCCTCAAGGGTTGCTCTTCATTCATCGGTTAACAAAACAGTATTAAAATCTGTTTTCACGTGCTGACGTGCCCATTGAACACGCTGCTTCTTGTACCTGGGTGTTAATGGTGACTGAATCGTAGGTTTACACATCTTGCCAATTGTTTGGAGGATTCCACATCGAGATGTTCTTGGTACATTATGGTATGCCAGCCTACTCAAAAACCTCTTTACTTGAGGACAATGGATGCTTTGCAATTTGCGCTTGATTACAGATATCTGCTGCCTTGTCACTTTTCTTATAGCTCCTTTATCACTTCGCTGCCTCAGTTTGGTACCCTCCGCTACAAACTTGTTTACAGTTCGATAAGCTCTGCCAAACTGCTTCGCAATTTCAATAGATTTTATATTTTCAGCGAGTAACTTGACTATTTTTCTTTTCTCAGTTAGTGTTAAATCCTTCTTCTTACCCATTTTCACCATTTAGATCCGTAAATAGAATACTTGCTTAATAATTCGGAACACAATATTTTACTTATTTTTCAATAAAATGAGAGAATTATTTTAATTATCAAAATATTTTATCGAAATGAATACCATCAATGCTGCTATATATAGTGATTATTTGCTACAAATTTCATTGAAATCGGGGAAAAACTTTTGAAAACATTGGAGAAAATGTAATCTGCTTAATACGTGTGAACGCAGTGTAGTTTAACTCCCTCATATAATTTAGAACAGGGGTGGCCAACCTATGGCGCATGCGCCAAAAGTGGCGCATTGGATGATTAGAAGTGGTGCATTGAATTCTCTGCTGTTCTCAGTAACTAATTTAACTCCAAACATTAAAAGCTTGGTGAAATCAAAACAGACTCAAAAGTCTCATTAAGGTAAGTAATGTTTACATTGTTTTTATATTAAATCATTATATCATGTAAAAATGCTAAATATATCTATATTAACATATTTTATACAAGAATTGAATGGGGTTACAAGACTTGTATGGCGCATCTGAACTCATGCGTGAAAAAATTGGCGAATGAAATGTAAAAGGTTGGCCACCCCTGATTTAGAACATCAAAAAATTTGAGGAAAATAAAAAAGTTAATGTAAAAGGTTACAAAATTATTTAATACTTTGCGTGTCCACCTTTTGCTTGAATGACTTCAATATTTCGTTTTGGGTATTTTCTACATGGTTTCGACAGCTATCAGAAGAAAATTTTAACCCATTCTTCTAAAGAAAATTGTTGCAATTCATTCAGATTCGAAGGGTTTCTCTTGCGGACAACATTTTTCAAATCAAATCATAAATTCTCGATTAACTTGAGATCTGAGCTTTGACTGGGCCACTCGAGAAGCTTGAAATTCTTTTGGTGAGACCATTTCATAGTACTCTTACTTTTATGTTTTGGATCATTATCTTATTGCAGTACCTAACTGCGACCTATTCTTAATTCTCGAACTGAAAGCAATACATATTTTTCTAAAATTTCCTGATATTTCTTCAAATTCAAGATTCCATTGATAACAAGAAGTTTTCCTGGACCAGAAGCACTAAAGCATCCCCAAAGAAGCAAACTACCACCATGTTTAACCGTAGGAAGGAGGTTTTTCCTCGAATGCAGTATTTGATTTTCGCCAAACATACCTTTGCTCGTTGTTCACCAATAATTCAATTTTGGTCTCGTCTCTTCATCGGACTTTCTTTCAAGATGTAAATCCATCATTTTGATGATCTTTGCCGTACTTTAAACGAGCTTCTGTGTGCCCTTTTCGTAGCAGAGGTTTGCTTCATGCAACTCTTTCATGTAGACCATTCGTTCTCATTGTACGACGTACAGTAGAAGAATGGACATCGATCTTAGACAGTCATAATGTTTGGCAAACATCACCTGCAGTCACTCGTGAATTCGCAACAGCCATTCTTTCAATCCGTCTAGCTGTACGTTATGAAGTCTTAAAATAACGTCTTCACTTTGGTAGAGTTTTAATTGTTCCAAAGGCTTTATTCCTTAACTGCCGCAACCGTTGGAAATGGAATTCGAAGTTCTTCTCCGTTTTTCCTATAACTCTTTCGAGACGACCCATTACTTACTAATGGCTTGTGCAGTCATCCTTTTTTCATGAAGATTCGGAGAAAATTCTAGAATTCAGATTTGCCAAGTCTTTAATCAATAAACAGCCAACTACTGATAAAATTTTAAATTCTTCAAGCCTAAGTTGGACATAAAATATTAAGTAATTTTATGGATAAATGTACAAAAACTTGCATTTTAACTTTTTTATTTTCCTCAAATTCTTTGATGTTTTTGCATTATATATTGGAGTTAAACTAATATATATATATATATATATATATATATATATATATATATATATATGTTATACATGTTATACATGTTATAAGTTGATTTATCATCGAAGTAAAGCCGCGCCCTGGTAACACAATTATTTTTATATAATTTCATTCATTCAATAAGTCACACGCTGGTGTATGACTAATTTCCTCCCGAACGGAAATCACACGCCAGTGACGCAGCCGGATCTTTGATTTCACCTGAGCGACACAATGGATTGTCAGATACTCACTTCTCCAAAGTTCTCAGGTGACGTCAACCGCTAGCGTGGTGGCGTAGGCAAGTTCCGTTCCTTTGAATATATAAGAAGGGGCTCAGCGTCCTTACGGCAGATTCCGAGGAGTCGGGTCTCCCGGCTGAAATGGCGGGTTTTCAGTCCGTTAATGGGAATTTGAAGACTAACGGGTTTTCAATTGGAGTCTGACTGTAGGATAGGCAGTAGACCTAGCAATTGACTCATACATTCAATATTACCAATAAGAACCCAAAGCTTAGAAAAACAGATTCAGAACGGACAAGGTTGAACGTCTTAGAAGGGATCCCCGGGGTAGTTCAGCTCGTTAGGAAATTGTTTTACGGTCTTGTATACTGAAATTCTGGCTTGGAGCTCTGACTGTATTAGGCAGTAGGCTCAATCAATATTTAACGTATATCTGATCATCTTAGAATTAAGATTAAACTATTACTGTGCTCAGTAACATAAAAGAAATTTTCATATTAACTTTTCGTGAAGATAAAATCGACTCATTATATTTGATTGAAAATATTAACTGCTTAATAAAAAAATAACTACCGACGTGTTTCTTTGGCAACCGAAGAATCTCTACACCGTAACTCTTAAATGAACTGAGAGTTCGGCATGCTCTGTGGCAACGGTTGGACAACCTCAAGGAGGTCCTTCCGATCCAGGAGTACAATATCATACCCTCTTGGAGGTTTCAATTCACTAAAGTCCAGGGGTGTATGATATATATATATATATATATTATATATCCAAAGGAGTTAAACTGTAGTTTTGCGTCTATCTGAAACGTTTTACTGATCGTAGAAAGTCCTTTGACTTTTTTTCTTTTTTTTTTGTAACATCTAAAATTCTGATTTCAGTTGCACAGCTCCGAATCCATTTAACCTTTAACTTATAAATTATTGATCACACACACACACACACACACATATATATATATATATATATATATATATATATATATATATATATATATATATAATTGAAAATTTTTGTAACACTTATATGGGTTGTTATACGAGATGTCATCCATTTAATTATTAATACCACCGGAGATGTGCCTTAGGGCTCTGAAAACAATGTTTGACCGTTTTCATACACGCATGGATATCCGTGGACAGCAAGTAGAGACTGTATGAAGCACTGTTTGCATCACAAAAAATGATTACAAATAAAGTGGAAATAAAAAATAAAAACCCCATATAAGTGTTAACATTTTGGAATCACCCTGTATATATATAAACAAAAAACTCGGATTTTACCAATATTTGTATAAAAATAAGTTAAATTAGTAAAAACAGAACACATTTATAGGCAAATTAAGGCGTGCTTCCTTTAACGGAAAATCTTTTCTAATTTTGGTTAATTCGCCACTAAATAGGTTTCGTGTGTGTGTGTGTATGTATGCTCACGAAAGAGTTTTACAGATTCTCAACAACAACAGCGTCGATTATATCTTCCGAGGGTTCGATGACCCGATTTGTTACAAACAAAAATTTCCCCAAACCTGAAATGGAAATTAAGCCCTGAGTATACTTGCAATTCCACCTGAAAACACCACTTCAAAACATCACTTGAATTACAGAAGTGTCAAACTTTGTGTCTGAAGGGAGTTCCTCCGACCTCTTATGCGCAACTTTGGTCTTCAATACTTCTAATGGGGGAATACGAATATTTGAATCCAATTATTGTGTTAAGTATATATATATATATATATTATATATATGATACACACAGACAGTGCATGGAACAAGGAACTCTTCTGGGATAATTAAATCCACTATAGTCCGAATAAGTAATGGTAAATGACAAATACCATAGTTTTTCTTTTTCATGATGCTAGCCCGACGTGGGCAACGGGTCACTCGCAAAGAGGTCCCATAAATATAGCTTCCCTCACCAGCTATCTGCAAAGCAGACAGGATCCAGCTTTGGGACATGGATCTAGGGTTTAAAGCACCTAGCCATGCTACATTTAGAACCTCAATATAAGCAAAAGACTCGCTGCCTTCACGTCAGATAGAATGCATCAAAGAAAAAGGGGTAACGATTATATTTTTAGCCAAAAACCAAAACTTAAACCTCAACTGGCAGAATTGAGCGTCCACTTTTCAAGGCACATAACATGTCCGTTTGAAGATGGGAATGAACTCAGAATGGTCCCCTGAGTTTTTTATGATACACACATGATGCATTCTATCTGACGTGAAGGCAGCGAGTCTTTTGCTTATATTGAGGTTCTAAATGTAGCATGGCTAGGTGCTTTAAACCCTAGATCCATGTCCCAAAGCTGGATCCTGTCTGCTTTGCAGATAGCTGGTGAGGGAAGCTATATTTATGGGACCTCTTTGCGAGTGACCCGTTGCTCACGTCGGGCTAGCATCATGAAAAAGAAAAACTATGGTATTTGTCATTTACCATTACTTATTCGGACTATAGTGGATTTAATTATCCCAGAAGAGTTCCTTGTTCCATGCACTGTCTGTGTGTATCATAAAAAACTCAGGGGACCATTCTGAGTTCATTCCCATCTTCAAACGGACATGTTATGTGCCTTGAAAAGTGGACGCTCAATTCTGCCAGTTGAGGTTTAAGTTTTGGTTTTTGGCTAAAAATATAATAGTTACCCCTTTTTCTCTGATGCATTCTATCTGACGTGAAGGCAGCGAGTCTTTTGCTTATATTGAGGTTCTAAATGTAGCATGGCTAGGTGCTTTAAACCCTAGATCCATGTCCCAAAGCTGGATCCTGTCTGCTTTGCAGATAGCTGGTGAGGGAAGCTATATTTATGGGACCTCTTTGCGAGTGACCCGTTGCCCACGTCGGGCTAGCATCATGAAAAAGAAAAACTATGGTATTTGTCATTTACCATTACTTATTCGGACTATAGTGGATTTAATTATCCCAGAAGAGTTCCTTGTTCCATGCACTGTCTGTGTGTATCATAAAAAACTCAGGGGACCATTCTGAGTTCATTCTCATATATATATATATATGAGAGAGAGAGAGAGAGAGAGAGGAGTGACAAAATTAAAATAGACACCTTTGTTTTTTCCAAAATGTTTTGCTTTGATTATAAAAATCAATAAATAAAAAAAATTATTGAATCAATAAATGTAAAAGGGGAAAAAGCATCATGATTTGAAGTATATTGATCCAATTAATTTATTATTTATTAACATTTCTAATCAAATAAAAAAATTGGGTGGGGGAAAATTATAGGGATCTGTTTACTTTTGTCAAACCTTTTTATATATATATATATATATACAGTATATATATATATATATATATATATATATATATATATATATTATATATACACACTGTATATGTGTGTGTGTGTGTGTGTGTATATATATACACAGAAGGTAAAGTTAGTTGAATAAAACTTGTTTGATTTCTTCTTTCATATTTCATGGTCATAATAGTGTGTATGCACATCAAAGGTGAATGAAATTCAGTAATTTTAAAATTCTATTCGCTTTCTGAATATTAAATAAAGAAATTTCAAATAAATAGTTTAAGGTACTCGTATTTTGATATATATATATATATATATGTTCCCAGAAATATAGTAATTTGTTACATAAATATTTTGAAAGCCTCTTTGGGGCATTATATATATATATATATATATATATATATATATATGCTGATTTTACATAGACAAATCACACTAAGATTTTACAGTGATGAATAAAAGGGGAATTGTTTAATCAATTTTGCTGTCACGAATTTTAGTGTTGATTTCAGATGACGTGAGTGTTTATTAGACAAACAGTAATTAGTTAATGTTGCATTAACTTCAACACTGATTCATAAGAAGCCACATTGATAGAATTCAAATATATGGGTGTAAGTTTAGTGCTTTATTTTGTCTTCTTTTGCTTCAAGCTCTTTGTATTTCCTTCACAATGTCGCAATGTTTAATCAGTATGGCAAAATCAGTGTTGATACAACACTGATTAATTTTTTCGCTCATGGTGAGTCTGGAATCGAAGTTATTGCAACATATATATTAGTAGTCAAAAGTCTGACCCCCGTCCACAATGTTTGTCATACAAGCTTGTAAACTGGAAAGAACAGAATAGTTAATTTTGTACAATGTTATACGGTGTTAATTTTTATACAATATTAATTTTATACAATGTCCTGGTCTAACCATATGCGAACATTTCCTCTGATTCCTAAAAGATGTTCCTACGTAATAAAGTGTATATTTGTATATAGATATGTGCACTGTAAAATAAATCTCAGGGACTCCCCCAAGGTACCCACTTTCCATCTTTGTATTCAATAAGACAGGCCTACATAAGGTTATCCTTTTTTCCCACCCCGTCTAGGCATCCTCCAAAGATAGGTTACATGAGATGAGACTGGGAAAGAGCTCAGGAGGTTACTGGCGGGGAGCCAGGTTGAAAGGTTGGGGTTAAGGCAAGGCCAAAAGCGGGTTGTACTAGAGACTGGAATAATTTTCTTAATTAATATCTAATAATTAACTACTTCCTTAATTAATGTCTAATACTCAACTAAGAATAATTATTTCGTTCTCGAATGTATAACAGTAACAAGTAGAATTATAGACGTTTTTTGAATGCTCTCTCTGCCGTCAGTCTGCAGTAAGTGATCCAAACATAATTCGTTATCGCCTCCATTCGTCCATTCGCACAACCTGAAATACATATATAACTGCAGACGCTCTCATATTAGGATGGAATACCTTGGACTTGTTGACATTTTGCATTGAGTAATTTTAGCTATTCGAAATCCTACGACTTCCATACATACTTTATACTACACAGTCTATTATGAGCTTCACAAAATCTGGATCATATCTATTCTACAATGAATTATGGACCATTTTCTGTTCCAGGTGTTGGGAGAAGATGCCTAGTGGTTAATACAGCAAAAAAAAAATAACTGAATTAACTAGAACACACATTCACTCTCTAAAACAGAAATTTGTGACAGATCTGAACATATCCAAAGGTTCAATTTAAAGGACCAAGCGAAGGTTCAAGAATAGTGGTATTCTGGCATCTGGTCAGAGGTGCACTACAGTAGCAACCGAAATGCAGGCCCGAACTATTCAAAGATTTTCCTCAGCGAACTGCTTTAAAGACAACACCAGCAAATGTGCAACAGGTGGAAGGAATTCCTCATACCAATTCTTTTGTTAGGAAAAAAACTGCTTGAACGTGTGCTATAAGGAAAGATTACCATTAGTTAGTAGTTAGTTACCATTACCTCCTGTTAGTGAAATTAATAAGAAAAATCTAAATTTGCGATGAAACACCAAACTGCAGCAACGAAACCAAACTGAAACATTCAGAAAATGGCTTCGTGAGGAAACATCTCTGTAAAAACTAAAACTCGAAATGGCAACAACATATGTCATAATAATGGCATAATGTCATCTAATGTCATAATAGTGTGGGCGTGTTTAACTGCAGTGCCAGAAGTTAACGTTCTGGTAAAAACTGAAGGAATTATGAGTGACTAACGCTACTACAGTATTCTAGCAAATCATGCAATACCCAATGGTGATATTCTGGTTGGACAGACATTTCTATTTCTGGAAGATACGAGGGTGGGCTGAAAAGTAATACCTCAACTTGAATAATTCTGGATTGTGTAGAGGTAGCCAGATAAAAACGGTTTTGTGTTGTAACTTGATATCCCCACCCCCATTCCAGATTGTGTAGAGGTAACTAGATAAAACTGGTTTTGTGTTATAGCCTACACTCATTCCACACCTTGGTTCAGTATCGATTACAATGGAAAGAAGTAAAGACGTTCGCTTCAAGCAACGTGCCGTAATTGAATTTTGACCGTGGAAAGTGTTGCTCCCATAGACATTCATCTGCGAATGCAAGCTGTGTACGGCAAACTGTGTTCATGTGAGTACCGTTCGACGTTGGGCAAAGCAGTGTAAAGGAGGAGAAGCAGGGCGAGAAGATTTGCGAGACAAACCGCGAAGTGGAAGGCCTGTAACGGCAACCGACGAGTCTCATTGGAACTATGTTGACGAACGGATTCGTGGAAATCGTCGCATTAAACAAAATGAAATTGCTGCAATGCTCGATATCTCTAAAGAGCGAGTGGGACACATTATCAGTATTCTCGGTTACCGAAAGGTCTGCGCCAGATGGGTGCCTCGCATGCTCACTGCCGAGATGAAAACTGAGAGACTACGCATTTGCCAAGAAAATCTGCGGCGCTTCGAAAATGAAGATTAATTTCCGCACAGCACTGTGACAGGAGACGAGACATAAGTCCATCATTATGACCCTGAAAATAAACGGCAATCTATGGAATATCGGCACAAAAATTCACCGCAACCAAAAAAATTCAAAGTTAAAAAATCGGCTGGAAAAGTGATGACTGTTTTTTGATATATCAATGGTGGTGTTCTCGAAGACTTTACGGAAAAAGGTACATCACTCAATTTTGGTTTCGTAGTCAAAGCTGCGAGTTTTACCGGGATGGATTTCAAAAACTCATTTATCGTTGGCGTAAATGTATGGAGGTAGAGGGTGATTTTATAAAAAAGTAAATGTATCGTTTTGAAGAATAAACTCCAAGGTACAGACCTGCTTTTGTTTCGATAAAATCCTTCAACCCGTTTAAAATTTATTTGAGTGGAGGCATTACTTTTCAGACAACCTTCGTATAACGACCAAAGGCACGATCTTGCACCATTAAATTCAATCTAAATGGGGAAACGAGAACGGAATGGAAAGGCAAAATTCAGATGCAACGTTAATGAAAGGATATTCTCCAAAAGGATAAGTCTAGAACACTCGGAACAGAGGGCCTGCAGGCGGAAGGTGTCAAACCATCATTGATCCGTGTAGTGGTCACATCAAATATGATTTAGGCAGGTATTCTAAGAACTGTAGTGAACAGTTGCTGCCGGTATGTTTATTAGTTTCCAACAAAATCAGGCAATAAATCTGTGTGGTAATATCTTATCCTTTTTCCAGTTATTCTCAGGAGAATGCTCTTATAGACTTATGAGTGATATATATATATATATATATATAATATATATATATATATATATATATATATATATATATATATACTAGCTGAGGTACCCGGCGTTGCCCGGGATAAATTTCACATTGCTGTTGCATGTCGTTCACGGTCAGCTTCAAGGCGTGATTGTCTTTCTGAGGTTTTCCCTTGCTCTGGTAGCTGCTACACTTTCTCGGACAGCTTCAAGACGTGATTGTCTTTCTTGGAGGTTTTCTCTTGCTCTGGCTGTTGCATGTCGTTCACGGTCAACTTCAAGGCGTGATTGTCTTTCTTGTGAGCTTTCCTGCTTCCGGGCTTCTTTATTTTTTCTGTCTGCTGATGTAAATCTGCCCAAACTTGCCCGTTTCTTTGGTGGCATGGTAAAGTTGTTGGGATTTTCAAAAACTTAAAAAAACATTGCCACATTGACTTCCTGTAACTATTCGCACAAACAGACAAACAAAAACAGACAGGCTGACCGACTCTGTGTTGACATTCTTCATTCCATAAGAGGTTCCCGTGCCAAATTTGGTAGCTCTAGGTAAAACGGTTTGAAGTCGTCCTAAAAAATAATTATATGAAGCTCAAGATTTTCATGACTGTGTTCTTTTCTGTAGTTTAATCGCGGTGCTGGGGCCTTCGGGCCCAGTAATTTTAATTATTTAATTTAGTAACATTCTTCATCCCATAAAAGGTTCCCGTGCTAAATTTAGTAGTTCTAGGTCAAACGGTTTGCGCTTGCATAAAGAACAGACAAAAAACAAACAGACAGGCACACACTGGTGGTCAAAATTAGGGTATCACTAGAAAAATATGTTTATAACTTAACACTCTGAACTACTACTTACGCATTTCGCGTCAAAACTCCATCCTACCCTTGGGTCATTTCTTACACGAAACGCGTCAAGTTGATCTCGACAAGAGTAAATGCAAAATTTCTGCGAGTATTGTCGTCTTGATGCATGTAGTGTCAGCTGTGACGAGGCACAGATCAACTTGACACGTTTGGCGTAAGAAGTGACCCAAGGGTAGGATAGAATTTTGACGCGAAACGCGTAAGAAGTAGTTCAGAATGTTAAAAGCCCTGCTGCTAAAGCCAATAAAATATTTACGTAATGCGATAGACCTATGTATGAAGTTGCGGTGATCTTTTATCTCTTATCTTTTGTAGTTTATATTTAATTTTACATTTATGAAACTTATGAACTTTGATTCTCTTAATAAAGTTTAAATTTACGTAGATATTCTTATACATGGTGAGCGAAAAGTCCCTGTGCACCTGTCCACTTCCAACACAGTGCAGGTACAGGTTCATTACCCTTCTTGCAGATGCACAGAGACTTTTCGCTCACCCTGTATATTCAAAACGTTCAACTTTTTTTTTTTACATATTTTACACAGATTAGTTGGTTGTCTAACACTTTAAACACTGAGAACTAAACATGAAATTGGTTTTCCCATTAAAAATACCAGTATTTATGAAGCAACAACTTTTCTTTATCAGATATTAATAATGACCCTCAGGAAAGAATTTTTTATAACGAAACGCATTGAAATAATGGCTCTGCATCTTTAATGGCTATCCCAAAGAGACATTACACGTAGGATTGGCATTGCTCAAGATGGAGTGGCCAAAACCATTAAAAGTTTACGAAACCCTCATAATAAATATTACATTTATAGGTTGAAATAAAACAATTGTTTTTCTGCATTCACAACAATATATTTCGGTCTTCGTCTTGCGCCCTATAAATAAAGGGTTTTATGTACAGCGAGTAAGTATGATAAATATAATTATATACACACTGGCTTTCTACTGTTAAAAAAGCTGTATTATCCTGAATCCTTTCCTTATATATATATATATATATATATATATATATATATATATAATATATATATATATATATATATATATTAGGGCGGTTCATGTAATAGGGGTGAAAATTTTTATTGCAGGTAAGTGACTGAGCATGTGGATTTTTTAATTCTACTTGTTTACAAAAACCTTCATGGCAAATTTCTACTTGGTAGCAAAACTTTTAGAGGTGCTCAAGCTCATGTTCAATTACTCCTAGATTGTTCATTTGTCGTATGGGGGCTTCTAGTATTTAAAGTTCCCGAGCGCGCCGATTGAGGGAAATTTACGGTCATGTAAAGATGCCAGTACTTCCCTGGTCGATTGGTATCTACAATCTCCTCCTGGTTTGGCTTTGTTTCGTTTGAAACCTTGTCGGAAAACAAAGATGAAAATGGTTGAGGCAGCAAATTTATTACAGAGAGGAATACTAAAGAAAGATCGGAGAAAATACAAAGGAAACATTTCAGTAGAGAGGATGGATCTCTCAGACTTTGTCGATTCAGCGTCATTCAAGTTATTTGATACTTTCAAGATCAGCCGAGGGTTCTTAGGACATCTCCTGATGAGTGGAAAAATCACCAAGACGATAGACGATCCCTCCTATCCATGTAAAGATTCAATGTTATCAACGACAGTGCTGAAAGGGGCGTGTCCATGATAAAGAATTTTAATGCAGCCATTACCAAAGCCGAGACTCAAAAGCAGTTCCTCTTGCACGTAGTGGAAATGCACCGGCACTAATTTCCTGACCAGACTAAGTCAACATTGGCCACCGGTAAATGTTCAGGCGACTAGATTTCATGTATGATATTAAGGTGATATCAGTGCATTTGTGCCATCACTGAACGTTATATTGTGCGAATTCATTGGTTATCTAAATGTTATTTATCCAATTCACATACTCTAATGCTTGAGCACCGAGTAAATACTCTCGGATTCCACTCAAATTCGTCTCAGAGTTTTATATTCTTTAAGTCTAATAAAAAAAAATACATGCTTGCTTGAATTTTTAATTTTCATTTATTTAAACCGCCCTAATATATATATAAATAAAAAATAAATAATACTGTTGGTATATTTCCAACGAGTAAGTATTACCATAACCGCTAATTTGAATTTTCCTTAATTAAAACAAACTGTAACCTGAGCTTATTTGCATTACCTGAATATAATTAAGCTTCCTATATTTACTCGGCATAAATTACCTATGTTTTGTATTTACTGAGTATACCAAGATTTTCTTATTATATTCGCCCTAAATGATGGCAATTTCAAATTTCGTTGCGTTTATTGAAATTTGGAGTTACGACTTTGACTGTGTACATTAACATGAGGAAGTGTCGCGTATTAAGACATTTGTCTGATTTTAGGCAATTTCATTTATAATTAAAAATAAAATTAGTTAAAATTAAAATAATGTTTCAACCTTAGAATTAAAGCTAAAGAGATTAATTACATTGAAGTAATGGAAACTGCTCTTTATTGAGCAATTTCGCATTAAGATTCATCTTGGTTAACCTCGGTTTTGCTTCCGCCCGAATTGTTATTCTGAGGAAGGTCAAACTTGCCACTCCACCTTAGAATGAATTTTTCTTTTGGTCTTTTAACAAACAGAGAGCATCCAAAGTGCATCACTAAAGTAAGTCTGTTACGAATCTTTGTTACAAACAAACCACACATACAAAGAATTTCTGTCTCACCCCCAACAGAAGTAGATGGGATCGTACTAAGAGCATTATAACAAATAAAGAGTGGCTATCCTCTGATTTGCTGCTTCAAAAATTGAAAATTCTTTTTGCAAGACCTTTACTCCAATTTGTTCAGTTGAGTCTTTTTATATGACCTTTTTTGCAGTCATTGAGTCCTTAATTGCCATTTCAAGAATACCCGAGAGATTTTCTTTCAAATTAGTTGGACAAGAGGAAGAGGCACTGGAACAAGAACTGCTTTACTCTCAAAAACGACCAAACACGTTTTAAAATGTCAGGAGAATGCCGGAGCGTTGTAATATTATACAACGAAAAGGTTCAACATAAAATTTATTATCTGTAACCATTGGTCAGACAGCCCTTCGCTATCCAGGATTTGCGGCCGGATATATACCGGCTTTCCAATTGGTCAATTATTTTTTTTTCACTGTTCACATTATTTTTCCAACTAATTATGAATTTTGCCGAATTTTAAATTTTTGGTATATTTTCCAGAGATTTTACAGATTTATTTTGCATCCAAAACGAAAAGTAACATCCAGATCCTGCTTTCCCCACCCCTCCACGTAAGGGACTGGGCCTAAATTCCTGAAGTCAACTGAGCCCGATTATATCTGGCCGGCCCATTTCCAACCACGGTGGCAGTGTATGGGTCGATCCCGGGGCCTTTCGCACCCTGAACCTTATCCCTTACAACCGACCCACAGAGGTGGGCGTGGGAATTAATCAAACGTGACTCTTATCTTCCGCCCATAAAAGTAAACGATAGGAGAGACCTTAATGACTTAAAGCCACCGTCCGTATCTCAGTTGGTCACACCGTTTTCCTGTAAGTAAAATGAAAATACTGAGGGCGTGGAGTTCGACTCCCGATAGTGCTGGTAATTCATTGGCCAGAGCGCTGTGCCAATTTGTGGGTCCCTTCATTGACTATTATAAATGAATTAAAAAAAACGGAACCAGATTTTTGACAAGTAATTTTTCTTTAGTTGTCTTTCCTTGAAAAGTTGTTGGTTGGTTGATTATTCTGCGTTTGTGTTCCACGCAGTCGTCAGTGGAACGACACGACGATGCAACGTTTCGATAAATCGTTACTTCCAGCAAAAAGTTTCATTATATCAAAGAAAAAGTTCAAGAAAAGACATTTGGTTAATAAATGTTTTAACTTCGAACCTTTGCCGAGGTAACCCAAAACGATTTCCTCGTTTTTAACTTTAATTACACACAGAGGAACGGTCGCTGTAAATAAGCGTCTATTGTAAATACAAAATGACCCACTAAATACGACCCAATTAACAATTCAACATTCATAATAAATGCGTTGAAAGTGCAATAACCGCACATAAATAATTTATAATTTTTAGGTGAATATGCTTATATATATATATATATATATATATATATATATATATATATATATATATATGCTTCCAAATTAGTGGTACTGAAAACTATCATCTCAAGATTAATAGCAGTTAATGGATTTGAAGTTTTTCCAAAATTGATCAGTAAAGTTTAATGCCTAACAGCTTAGCCAGATTAGTGTCTCGTAATATACAGTGAAAGCGTCGTGAATGTGGGTTTAAACTATGTTTTACGCTTATAAACAACGGAACCAAACGCTAGTAATTAATATTAAAAAATTTAAATTGCTAATTAATGATACTATCCAACCAAGGCAAGGAAGAGAGAACGATAAAGAGCGATAACGATATGAAAAATAACGATAAAGAGTGATAACGCCATAGAAAATACAATAAAGAGCGATAATAGTATAGAAAATGCGGAGAAAGAGTAACTTGTATAGCATCGTTTCAGGCAATGTATACAGTAGGTTTAAAAAAGAACAAGTAACACCCAGAAACCCTATTTTGCCCCCACAGAGGTGGGGGAGGGACGTGGTGAACTTCCAAGAGCGTCACCTATAACCCTGAGCAATCACGGAGTAGTTGACCGGCCCACCTCCAAGTACGTCGACGTTAGGAGTCGAACCCCCAATCTAAGTCCAATCTCCAACCAAGCGAACCACGAGAGTTCTGTTATATTTATACTTGAAATGTATCATTACCTTTAATATTATGTAAATATTGTTTTGGTCTGTCCTATTTGAGCGCTCGTCTCATATCTATCTCTATCTATCTATCTATCTTCTTCTTTTGAGTCTTTCATAACTTCCGGTCTTTTGTGTTGAACTATACATATATGAAGCAGTCAGAGGCTCCTGGTTGGCCCTTCGCTTTAATATAAAGTATTAACGTAATTCGATCCAGACTCCTCTTACCTGAAATATATATGCGCAGTGTCTCTTTATTGCACGCCCTTTGCAACATGAAGTAATTTTAGATACAATGTATTTAAAATTGTATCTAAAATTACTTTTTCAATTTTTATATACAATATATTATGACCTTACTAATCATAAGTAATTTTCTTACATTAATCAGTCGACATAAGAGTTTCGAATCTCTCTTTCTCTTCGTATGAGTCATTATACTTGGCCTTGGTTTTCAATGTCTTTTATTTCCCCTTTCAGTGCGATTACGACTAATTTATTAATATTTGTTTTAGTTCTTCAAAGGTTTTCATATATATAATATATATATAATATATATAATATATATATATATATAATATATATAGTCACTGACGAGGTGTACTACTGAATACATGAAAGACCGTGGAATAACTTTTTTCCTTGTGGATTTGCATCTCTATATATATATATATAAACAGGGTGGCGCAAAAGTCAGGGGTCAAAGAGTCATCAGTGCATAAATTATAACTTTTTTTAACTAAAAATTTAATTTTTAGTCAAAAAATATAAGGTTGTAACATATATTCTGCTCGATTTTTTTAGTTCATTCAGAACAAAAATTAAAGGACTTATAAGCACAAATTTGCTCGAATTTTTAGTTTATTCACAACAAAAATTGAATGACTTATATTGATGATTAATTTGTCATTATAATTCCCTTCTTTTTCTATAACCTCCTCCCACCTGTAGAAAAGTTTTTATGCCACGTTCGAAGAAATCCCTTGGTTTCGAGTTTAAAAAAAGCGATCACTTCGTTTCCGATAGCTTCCCTGGATTGCAACTTGGTGGTGGTGCAGACTTCTGAATAAATGGTAGTCTGAAGGTGCGATGTCCGGAGAATAAGGTGGATGAGACATTTTTTCCCAACCAAATGCCTCTAACTGGGCAGTGGTGATTCGAGCAATGTGAGGGCGCGCGTTATCCTGGTGGAATAGAACACCTCTGCGATTAATTAATGCGGGACGTTTTTCTTGTAATGCCATCTTCAATCGTTGGAGTTGTTGGCAGTAGACTTCAGCTGTGATTGTTTGGTTATCTGGCAGAAGCTCAAAATGAATAATTCCTTGCATATCCCACCCAACGCATAGCAAAATTTTCTTTGGATGGGGTCCATCCCTTGGCTGAGGTTCGGGCTTTGTTTCACGACTAAGCCACTGATGTCGACGCTTAATATTGTTATAGAGGATCCATTTTTCATCCCCAGTGAAGATCCGATTCAAAAACGGTGCCTTGCAGTTGCCGAGAATGCAGTGATGTGCAAATATCGATTCGATGTTGAAGATTCGCTTGTGACAAATCATGCGGAACCCATTTTTCATCCTTCACTACTTTTTCTAACAGCTTCAAATGACGATGAATGGTCATATGGCTAACGCCGAGTTGCAGGCCAAGTTCTCTTACAGTTACCGTTGGGTTTTCCTCCACTGTTGCTTTCAGCAACTCTTCATCTAACTCATTTGGTCGTCCTGTTTGTTGATAATCTTTCAGACTGACGTCTCCATTTCTGAACTTCTCAAACCATCTCCTACACATCCATTCGCTCACAACATCATTTCCATAAACTCTCTGAATGTTTTTTTGCGAATTCACTAGCGTTAGATCCTTTATGGAACTCATACAGCATCACATGTTGAATATGCTCTTTCGTGGGCTCCATGTTTTTTCAATTACTGTAATATCGTAGGGGGTGGCGTTGTAACTGTATGAAAAACACCAGAGAAAATATTCATTAGCCTAATCCTACACTAGCCTAAGTCATTCTGTATCATTCTGTATCGTGATAAAACCTGTGCGAACCTGTCGCCGCGTGTATTTTGCAACATTTCTAAAACTATTTCACATTATCTTGAGGTTATTCTATTATCTATCGTCCGTTTTCTAATCGAGCAGAATTTGTTACAACCTGATAATAACGACCATAGAACGGAAAAGATCCATTCTCTCTGGCTCCTTTTACTACTGACTTTTGCGCCACCCTGTATATATATATGTATTACTTTACCTTACGCTTAACACAAGTTCCATATGATGATTTCTCACGGAAGTCAGAACACTAAAAAGATTGCAACAATTTTGTGAAATGAATTATGTAAATAACCTTTAAAAATATTAAAGGTGGTGAATTATTATTACTATTACATATAAAAGCACTAAAGTTGACACTTTATAAAGATCAATTTTTACATGATCACAAATCGTAGTTCCTCGAACGCGTGAATGAAGCTGAAATTCTTTTATTCATTTCTTTTTCATCAAATATTCAGGAAAAATGCGTTCAGTTTGAGAATTAAATCTAAGGTACGATGTCTCAAACGCTGCAACCCATTAATTATCCATGTCTTGTCGAAGATTTGTGAACCTTAAAAGGATTACTTCCTATTCAATGGCATTACCATTCTCATCTGCGGTTCGAAAGAGAATACTACAAGGAGATTCCAAATTTTGAAATAAAATAAAAAAGTTTCCCGGTATGAGAAAATTTAGGCAGAGATTGGGACACATTTGCGTGCCCAAAGGATAGTTTCTATGGGTGAAATCCTACAGTGGGCTTGAAAAAGGGATCGAATTGCTTCCTCTGTGATTCCTATTTATGAATTTTTTTTTATTTTTAGGCAAAGAATTAAATAAGAATGAAATTAGATAGGAAGAAATCCCCTTAACTTTCGTGTCTTCACTCTACAAAGATTCGCTAATAAAAGACTGGACGAACTGGTTTCCTTCTTCTTAGTTAATAATGGTCGTCATTTCGGTTATTATAGGCTTCATTTCTTACCAGCTGGTCAAGTAATCATTTTTATTAGTGTCTCAAACACATTGCTTAGTAAATATACGTGATATTGTCTACACCAATGGTTCTTAACCTTTTTATCATCGTTACCCCTAGAGCGCTCCAGAGAAATTAAGATTACCCCCATCGTGGAAAATGGTAATAAAAAACTACAAAAGATGATCTGAAGAACAGTTGATTTAATAATGCCCAAAATGTTAAAAAAAAATTCCTAGCCTGTTACCCCCTGAAAAAGGCAGAATTACACCCCGGGGGATAATTACCCCCAGGTTAAGAACCACTGGTCTACACTATAGCTGTGGTTCAGGAGTTTAGAGATGATAATCATATGGGTAGTTTGGAGTGATGGATGCGTAACCTGGTTTTAAAATACTATCCATGGCTTTCACCGTTATTTCATCCGTGCGACAATTAGACGCAGGAACCATTTTTTTAAAGGTTAAATTCTTGTAGGTTTATTATATTTCTGAATGTATGGCCATAAATTTTGCTCCTTTCAGCACCTTAAGACACTTAGCTTGAGTTTCCTGCTCTTTTGCGAACATAAACCCAACAGCTTCGTTTGATATTCTCCGTCATTTATTAATTTTGAAACGCTCTCTCCTCCATAATCCCGTGGTACATGTTTTTTCGCTTCATTTTCTTCAGTTATTCTATCTCCACATTCCTTGTACATAAATAAAGTTGGTCGAGTTCGCTTGGGTTTACTTTTTTTTTTTGTCTTTTCCATTCATTCCAGAAGAAAATGATTTTCCAATTCTTTGCTTCGTCTTCTTCATATAGGCCTACTACTTTATTCTAAATCATATTCTTTCGTGTCGGTGACTATTAATTTATTTGCATTTATAATCATCTCTCACTGTTCGGGTATAATATATTTCGCTGCGTTCGCTAAATTCGTTTCGTCTTTAGAATTAAAAATTTTCTTTCCAAATTGATGAATATGGAGGCAGATTTCTGTAATAAGTGAAGTATTCGCCTGTTGCTTGTATCTGGATTCTACTCTTGTTCTTGTAGCTGGTATCTGTTAAATTATTAATTTGTTAAGTTATTACGTTGAATTTTGTCCATTTTAAAGTCTATACAAAGAAGTTTTATGCAATTTGTAGATATTTTACTAGCAACCACCGATAAGTAACTGTTAAATGCGGCCAGATCCATGGTTTTGGTTCGGTGTTGAGATATTTCACGAATAAAGCCTTATAATAAAGAATAAAGCATGAGAATGCTCCAGTGATATGGAGCGAAACGTCGCTACTCCTGCTTTCATTTTCCTGCGTGAAATATCTTAACTGCTAAGTGTTAATATTCTCCTATTAATGTCGCAATCAAAAGAAAAAAAAAAATGTTAATATAATCGCCAAAAATATGTATCAAATTCAGCTATTGAATGTTGGTTGTAGATATAATTCTAAAATCCTTCCAATAATATAGGTCTATTTAAATTTCTTCTTCTTGTTACGAGATGCCCATACCCTTTTATCAAATTTTGTACATGCCATTCGTTCGTAAAAATTGGGCCGTTTCTTTGGAATACTTCGCTAAAAATCCAATTTTGTTTCTGTTGAACCATCATAAAAGCATCGTAATTTTTGATATGGTGTTTCATTTTACTGCGATTATTACGTCTTCAAATAAATCGCCAGTTATGTCTCATTGGTATGTCATATACAATATAGATTTGTTCCGTACGAATCCTAACTTCCTTTAGCTATCTAATTTAGTAATAATATTAGTGTCCGTGGATGTTTGATGTTATGTACATTTAATAAATAAGTTACCCTTATTATTTAATTAATATACAGTATTTCTATGGCCTCTTCTCATTTTGGGCTTTCATTACTGAACATAATTTCTGCGTTATTACATTTAAGTTCCTACCCTGATTCTTATTTTAACCCTTTCATACCCAATTATGTTTAAGATTAAAACAATTTTATACCTTATGTTGTTCCCATAAAGACTAAAATCTCGTAAAATTGTATGGTCAAATGTACAACCATAGGCATGAAAGTGTTAATTTAAAAGTTAAAGCGTATTTCCAGACATTTTTTGGGCTCACGGCACCCCACTGCCACCTGTTCTTCTTTCGCGGCGTCACGGAGGAAAGACGTCCAGTAACCTTCTATACAAAGAAATATTATCTTCTATTGTCTCAAATCACCCCACAAAGAAGTTTTGAAAACTATTTCTTCTAAAGAAGTTGTGTCAAAAGAAATTATTCTATCATCTGAAAAAAGCTTTCATACCCAAAAGAAGGAAAAACTTCTTTTCGAATGCACCCTCAAAAAGAAGTTACAGTATAAGTTCTAAATTAAGAACGTTTTATTTTGACTGTAACTTCAAACTGAACGTATACTGTTAACGTAAGGACGTTATTGGTTATTTAACTTTCTTCGTAACGGCAGAGGTCATATGATGGAGAGGACTTATAACTTGACGAGGGATCCGAACCATCTAAGGGTAGCTACATCATCTGAACACAGAGCATGGTCCCCCATCCAACTACTGATCAGACCCAACGTCGCTTATAACTTCGCTGATCTTGAATCTTTGATTAACAAATATGCGAATAAATTATTTTTTTTTTATTAAATTAATTTATTTCTAATTATTTATCTAGTTTAATTAATTGCGCGACCACCGTATTATTTTGCAAATTATTAATGAGAAGTAATAATGTTCTTTAATAACATATAACTGATGTTAGATCTCTCTCTCTCTCTCTCTCTCTCTCTCTCTCTCTCTATTCTCAGTAATAAACCCTTTTTTAATTTAGACTTTATTAATAGAACACAATTATCCCTTCCTTAATTAAAATCAAAGAAACTTTATCATCAATACAGTTTAAGGATAAGTTATCTTTCCTCCTTCGTATACTGACGTAAGTGCTTACCTTCTTCACCATTCATATTGGAATGTATTCTATATACTGTATGTACAGAGACACGGGAAAAAGTTCGCCGAAAACAATAACAAAAGTGATACAAATTGGTGCTTCGTTCTTTTTTTTTTTTTTTTGGCTTACAGAATAAAACTTCAAAATTCAGAAAGAAATTAATTAGTAATTTTTGGGTGCTTTGAGATTTTTTCGCAACTTTTTTCCGCAATTGCACAGTTAATTCACTTCATTGTCTTATTGGTAAAATAAACAGTATACAGTATAGAGACGTAGTTACGGAAAGAGTTGGTCTAGAAACAACATTTCTAAATAATAATAATAATGATGATAATGATAATAATAATAAAAATAAATAAATAAATAAATAAAAATTCGGTTAATCATGAAAATTTCCGTAGAATCAGAACCAAATTTCTTTGAGAAATTAGAGGAATGGTCTTTTGCCTGTGGAAGGCATTTGTATATAGAACCTTTCAGATGTTAAAATTTTGCAAAAAGGAAGGCTGTAAAGGCTGGTAACGAATCAATACAAGCTAGATTGGCCCCTCTTCCTTTAGTCCTAAAACTTCGGGACTTGGCGCAGGAAAATTTTGTGTCGTACAAATGTTTCATTAAAAACTTCGTTACCGACAATCCTGCATACTCTTTCGAATCCTTAGATCTTTTTTGAATCCTGACTCATAATGACTGTTCAGAATCCATTATCAACCTCGAACGCGTAGTGGAACTACTTTGTTTTACTTTTAACTTGCTTCTCTTATCGACTCGTAGTTCAGTGAATTCAATTAAAGGTTAAATGAAACCGCAATGACGAGAGGTTTTGAAGGAAATATGAATATGCATCGTGATTGTCATTTAACTGTCTGTTATTTTTAGCTTATTCCATTCACTCTTCACATGCTTTTTATCGCTTACTCCATTCTCTCTTCGTATGCTTTTTATCGCTTACTCCATTCTCTCTTCGTATGCTCTTTTTCACTTATTCCATTCACTCTTCTATGCTCCATTCGCTCTTTTTCACTTATTCCATTCACTCTTCTATGCTCCATTCGCTCTTTTTCACTTATTCCATTCACTCTATGCTCCATTCGCTCTTTTTCACTTATTCCATTCACTCTTCTATGCTCTATTCACTCTTTTTCACTTATTCCATTCTCTCTTCATATGCTTTTTTGACTTATTCCACTCACTCTTCGTATGCTCTTTTTTCACTTATTCCAGTCACTCGTCGTATGCTTTTAGACTTATTCCATTCACTCTTCCTATGCTCTTTTTCACTTACTGCATTCACTCTTCATAGGTTACATCTTAATTACATATTTTATTTCATAAAAGGTATATTTTATTACAGGTTTATGCTCTACAATATAGTATTAAATAACATTCCTATTGTTTAAAGTCTGGATTTATTTTGCTTATAAAATATATCATAGTTTATAAAAGGGATATATGAGAGAGAGAGAGAGGAGAGAGTTACAAGGAGTTACAAGGAAAAGAAGTACCTCAAAAGGCCTTGCGGCCCATACCGAGGAGGTACCAATGGCAACGGGTGCCACGGAAAATTTTCTACACACTCAAATAGTGTGCAAGATTTGGTCTAACCTTTTCTTGAACTGATCCACAGAGGAACTGTTCATTGTTGCGAGTTGGGTTATCATTTAAACTAAACATGCTTCTAAAATCAACATCGTTGAACCCGCGTAAGAGCTTGAAAACCTCGATCAGTTGACCGCGCAGCCTCCGAGTTTCCAGCGAAAACAAGTTCAGGGCGCGTAACCGTCGATTGTAGCCCATATGCCTAACGGAAGGGATTAACTTTGTGGCCCTCGCCTGCACTCGCTCGAGCGTCTCAATATCTTTCCTGAGGGTGAGCGACCAGAACTGCACAGCATACTCCAGGTGCGGCCGAATCAGGGAATTGTACAGAGAGAGAGCACAATCTCCTTGTTCCGAAACTGAAATTGCCTCCTGATATAACCCAATAGCTTCTGGGCTTTCTTTTCCACCTCTACGCACTGTTTCGTAAACTTAAGGTCGCTGCTAATTAGCACACCCAAGTCCTTTTCTAAATCAGTCACCTCGATATGACTCCCCAACATCGAGTAGTCCGACTTGGGATTGGCGTAGCCAATGTGCATCACCTTGCATTTACCCAAGTTAAACGGCATTTGCCATTTTTCGGACCACTCTCCTATCCTACCTAAGTCCGCACGCAGTTCCTCGATCGCTTCGGGCGTCCCAACATTGGCCACAAGCTTGGTGTCATCAGCGAATTTGGCGATCCGACTGACGATGCCACCGTCTATATCATTTATGTAAATGATAAACAACAGCGGCCCCAAAACGGAACCCTGAGGAACCCTGCTAGTGACCGAGGCCCAACCCGAACTAACCCCTTTAATTACAACCCTCTGCCGCCTATTCTTCAGCCAGTTTTCAATCCACCTACCTACTTCCCCACCGATACCCAGCGCGCGCACTTTCGCCATTAGCCGGCAGTGAGGTACCTTATCAAAGACTTTCTGAAAGTCGAGATAAAGTATATCAATCGCCCTACTTTTATCATACTCACTCAACATGACGTAGAAAAACTCGAGCAAGTTGGTGAGACACGACCAATGCCGTCTAAACCCATGTTGGGAGTCCACAAGCAGCTTGTACGAATCCAAATGGTCAACGATCCTATCCGCTATTATCCCCTCTAATAATTTACCTACAACTGAAGTGAGACTAATGGGACGATAGTTCCCTGGACTTTCGTGATCCCCTTTCTTAAAGATAGGGGTCACGTTGGCTTCCCTCCAGTACCAGGCACCTGGCCCGTCTCCAACGATTTGTTGAAGACTGTAGCCAGGTGGGGAGCCACCTGGTCGCGCACCCCCTCAACACTCTGGGGAGAAACTGGTCTGGCCCAGGAGCTTTAAACGCGCTCAGTTTGTCTATTCTATCGGCAACGACTGTCGCGGTACATCGAACACTATCCAGGCCAGCACCTTCGTGCCTCACGCCTGCCTCGGGGATGATGCGGGTGTCCTCCCTGGTGAACACTCCCGCAAAGTACTCATTAAGCACATTGGCGATGTCCGCGTCGGAGGTCCGCAGAACGCCGCTTCGGTCCTTTAACGGACCTATCATGTTTCTAATGGGCTTTCTACTATTAACATAACTGAAGAACTCCTTAGGGTTCCCCTTGCAGAGGCTTGCCACCCGTAGTTCTTCGTTACGTTTCGCTAGCCTAACCTTCGCCTTTACTTCCCTACACAGGTGGACATACGCTTCAGTGTTCTCATGGGAACGATTGGCCTTCGCCCTCCTATACGCTACTTTCCTATTTCGGATAGCAGAAGCGATGTCACGATTGAACCACTTAGGCTGCGTTGAAGCAGGGGTGACCGGTTTTGAGGGTATGGCAGCAGACTGCAGCACCATAAACTCGTCCCGGAATGCACTCCACATTCCCTCAACATCGCCGCCGACCTCCAACCCCATCTCACCTACGCTATCCCGGAGGCTAACAAAGTCCGCCCGTCGTAGATCGAGCTTTCTCTCTCTCTCTCTCTCTCTCTCTCTCTCTCTCTCGAGAGAGAGAGAGAGAGAGAGAGAGAGAGAGAGAGAGAGAAACACTTTTTATATCAAAAAGAAAAAGTTTACGAATCCTCTCCTTCGAAGCGAAGTTCCGATGATTCGGTTTATTTAACCTCCATAACATCGAGGCAGCCATGCAATAAGTTAAAAAAGGTAGAAAGGAAGATAAAAATAAAGTGAACCTTTAGTGGATCGGAATAAGGAGATATGAGGGATAAAGTATTCTCATAATCCGTTTAATGAAGGTCGTGAATATAGTTTCACAGAGCAGCGATCAGCTTCACTGGGGAATATCTCGTGACTGTGTTTCGTCGACCTCTCTTATTTGATTCATTAATAGCGTTAGTCAACGGTTGCCTACAACTCAGCGAGTTTGTCCACCAGATCACACAATAAGCATTTTAGGTATGTAGAACTTTATATGAACGCAAGATACACGTATTTGAGAGAGCCACATAGTCAGTATAAGCTTTAACTTGATTTGTATAAATATATTTCGTGTGAAAGGCATGATCCAACAACCATTCTTTGAAATCCTGAAGCAGTTACGAAATGAACGCATTCAAGCAAGTTTCGCTTTGCAATATATAATTTATAAGCAAAATAAACAAAATAGAATATTTCTCAGGCTACGCATGAACACCTTCCAGAAAAATACCAATTTATTAGAAACATATATATATATATATAAGGGATGATGGTGTCTGTCTGATGTGTTAGGCTCGTTTATGCACGCCTAAACAACTAGAGTAAGCTGCATTAAGTTTAGTATATATACTGTACATTAAGGGAGAACCATGGAATGTTTTAGTGACACAACCGCCCCTCCCAGTGCCCCACCGTAAGTTGTGTGTCGGGGTTCTAATATATATATATATATATATATATACTGGGTGTCCCAAAAGACTGGACTCATAGGAAAAATGGACATTATATTTTTAAAGTGAAACACACATTTCTAATGTCAGTTTTACATATTTTAGGAAAGAAAATACCCTGATGGCTCAATATAACCTGGAACTGGTATTGCTACATGTTTCCGGGGAAAGCCAGAGGGAGGCATGTCAGTTATTTCATGAACATGCCTCCCTCTGGCTTTTTCCGGAAACCTGTTTCACCTTCTCTTGATTGGTATACTGAACCATCAGGGTATTTTCTTTCATGAAATATGTAAAACTGACATTAGAAACGTGTTTGTTTCACTTTAAAAATATAATGTCTATTTTCCCTATGAGTCCAGACTTCTGGGACACTGTGTGTGTGTGTGTATATATATATATATATATATATATATATATATATATACAGGCCCTCTCAGAGGTCCAGAGAGGCCCGGGCCACTTCCAGCTTTTGAGGCCCATAGCTGAACCCAATTATTATTTTCACTCCAAACATTATATTCAAACCTGAACGTTTCTAAATTTGAGGCTCCCCTCAAGCTTGAGGCCCAGGCCAAATGGCCCTCCTCGCCCCCCCCTCTGATAGGCTCTGATATATATATATCTTGAAAAGAGCAAACATTGTCCCTATATATAAAGGAGGGGACAGATCTCAACAAAGAACTATAGACCAGTGTCATTGACGTCCCACCTCACCAAAGTATTTGAAAGAATAGTTAGAGAGAAAATTTATGATTTCCTGGAGACACGGGAAAGATTCAACGAAAATCAGCATGGATTCCGATCAGGTAGATCATGCCTGTCACAACTAATAGAACACTACAACAATATCCTATGCATTGGAAGGCAATGACAACTACGATGTTATATACACAGATTTTGCTAAAGCTTTCGACAAATGTGACCATGGTATAATAGCACATAAAATGAAATATATGGGAATAATAGGCAAAGTGGGAAGATGGATCTACAACTTCCTCAGAGAACGTCTGCAGGTCGTCAAAATTCAGGTATATCATCATCAGAATCGGAAGTACGCAGCTCAGTACCACGAGGGACAGTACTGGCCCCACTCCTGTTCATTATCATGCTAACAGACATAGACAGCGGAGTAAACAGCAACAGTATAGTAACATCCTTTGCAGACGACACAAAGATCAGCAGAAAAATCAGCGATGTACATGACGTGGAGGCCTTGTAGAGAGACACGAACGAAATATACAAATGGTCAAAAGACATGTCATTTAACACCGAGAAATTTCAGCTCTTGAGATATGGTAGAAGAGAAGAACTTAGACTGCATATTATGCTCCAGATAGACAGGAAATTCAGAGAAGCACGAAAGCGATCAATCTCGGGATAATAATGACAGATGATGCGAAATTTGAAACACATCAGGTAGCGATAAATAAAGCAAAAAGAGTCGCCGGACAGGTACTAAGAACGTTCAAGAGAAGGGACAGGACAGTAATGATTCCCCTGCTAAAAACACTGATTATACCAAAACTTGAATACTGCTCAGTTTTGACGTCCCCATATAAAAAGGAAGAAATTAATGAACTAGAAGAAACGCAGAGACATTTCACAGCCAAGAGCTGCAAAGAACTCAACTACTGGGAAAGACTACGCAAACTAAATCTGTACTCCCTGGAAAGAAGAGAGAGGTACACCATAATCTACATATGGAAAATGATTGAATGGTAATTGGGTTTAGTTTTAGGTTTGTACCAGTTTTTCGAACAACAATGGAAAATAGGAAAGGCAGAATGTGTAGTGTTCCCAAATTAAAGGCCCGACAAGGGACCTCCTCAACTCTGAAGGAAAATAGCTTGGTTGTCAGGGGGCCAAGACTTTTCAACCAGCTTCCAAAGGACTTTAAAAACGTAACGGGGGTCAAAGTTGAAGTCTTCAAGAGAAGACTGGATGCCTGGCTCAGGACGGTACTAGATGAGCCGGGCGTGCTTGCCTGGCTATGTACGATGGAGAGCACAAGAAAGCAACTCGCTCCTCCACCAAACCAGACCTAGAGCCGGGGCCACCAGCTTGACCTCCGTGTGAAGAGACCAACGCACGAACAACATAAGGTTCGTAAGGTGTGTGTGTGTGTGGTGTGTGTGTGTGTGTGTATATATATATATATATATATATATATATATATATATATATATAATATATATATTATATATATATATATATGAGCAATAAACCCAGAGAATTTACAGGAATGAAAAGAAATTTCAAATTTTATCACGATGCGTGGTTAATGGAGTTTCCCCCTAAAAATTCACCATAAAAATCTTTTTTCAGAAAAGAACAGAACTGTCAATAATTTCTCTGTACCTTTTACTAACTAATTTAAGCCAAAGAATGCCAACGTCCGGAGGCCAGTGAGCAACAACAACTTTTTCTTTAAGTGAAGACACTGAGCTCAGGGTTTCGAACCCGATACTATAGGATTTAACGTAACGGGCTACCTTAGTGGGTTTGAGCCCCGTTCCAGGTCCTGGGCCTCTCGCGTGATTATCACTACCGAGGAATATATATTTAATTAATAAAGTATATGAAAAATGAAGGTTTTTTAATTATTTCGACAATAATTTTGAACCTCTCAAATTTCTTCCTCTCTCAATGTTACGCAGCATCAGGGCTCCAAATCGACATTTTTTCCTATTAAACTTTAACTATATTATCACCACACATTCACAACTACACGAATAATTAGTCGGTAACTCTTTAAATATTATAGTTTATTCGTAATAGCAGTAGTGATATAACTAATTTGGGATCAAATGTAGAATTCGGACCCCAGCCTTCTTTAGTCAGCTTTATAAGGCTAACTAACGAAAATATCACGACCTAACCTAACCAATCGTCAAGGGCGTACAGTTAACCTAACGATTGGTTAGGTTAGGTCGTGATATTTTCGTTAGTTAGCCTTATAAAGCTAACTAAAGAAGGCTGGGGTCCGCATTCTACATTTGATCCCTAATTTGTAGTATAATATATTATATTTAGTAATTAAATCGTAACTAAGACACGATAAATGTGTAAATATAACAGTACGTTTAAACTCAATCATGAAACCGGTTTCGTTTTGAGTTCTCTAAGGTCTGCTATAGGCCATATACATGGAGTTTGAGTCTTTCACCAAATCCCGGGGAGCAGGTATAAAGGCTGTCTTTCGGAGGAGCCTCCTACTGAAACTCGCATGTACACGTAATTGGACTTATTAAATTCGATATACTGAACTCTTTTACCAATTTGAAATCTATCTAAGCAATGAATAAACTATGCGTGGAGCCACGTTATGTATTAAATCACTCCCAAAACTGTAAGTTTAACATAAATACGAGAACATTTTAATTATTTGTGCGATTTTTTTAAAAATTTTAATCAGTGGAGAAATTTAGAATTTAACCACGCAATTTCGTTCACTTAATTTATGTTCCAGAAGTAAATTTCAAAATGCTATCGCAAGAGTAGATTGAGCTTCATCTCATACATCCCTTTAATATACATATGTAAGAGAGAGAGAGAGAGAGAGAGAGGAGAGAAGAGAGAGAGAGAGAATTACAAGGAGTTAGAAGCCTCAAAGACCTTTCAGTCCACTCGGAGAGGTTCCTCTTATTAAACTAGTTCATTTTTTAACTATTCAACTATTCTAACAGTAGTCAGTAGTAGAAAAGTGGATAGAAAATAATAAGGTTCTCTCCTCACCCTCCGCTCCCTCCCAGCCAGAGAAGGGTACGGAAAAAGGGTGAAGAAAATACCTTGGCTCTGGAAAAGTAGCTAGGGAAAATTTGCGGGAAAGAGGAGAATATATAAACTCTCTCTACAAAAATCAGACTTTCCACACTGTGCGAGAGACAGAAGAGAGAAAAAGAAATTGTGACGGCAGAAACGCAACTCTACCTCACCTAATCCATGTCATGCATTTTTTTGGTTTATTTTGTTCGTTATAAAATTATGTATTTCTACAAAATACTTATCTACTCTATTCTTAGACACATTAACAAGGCAGGCAAGTGTGTAAGCGAGTTTCAAGTTGGGTCTCCCGCCATGAAAGGTTTTTATGCGGTGAGTGATATACTGTATTGAATCGTTTGTATTTCGCGGTGTTGTACCACCACGAGAGTAGAGAAAATCTTTTTTCTGGCGAGGAATATCAGTGGGAGGTCCCTGTATCTATCCCCGTATACTTGTACCTCATGGAGAATGAAAGTGTTTCGTTGTTGCTACGGCGAATTGAAGTGTCTTCCACTTAGAGGTGTTTATGAGGCAACTGATAGAAAAATGAGTTGCTCGATGGTTGATCATGCTGTGTGGGGCACAATGCAACCAGAGACGTTTCTCTAAAGTGGGTGGGGAAGAGAGAGAGAGAGAGAGAGAGAGAGAGAGAGAGAGATATATATATATATATATATATATATATATAAATAAAGTTCTTCTGGTTATTTGCGTGAACTCTTCCATTGAAGTATGTCCCAAACAAAGAAATGGGGATGTGATAAGTTCCGGGACTGAGGATGACAAAGATTTTTGTTGATGATTGCTCGCTAAAAACTTACGCAGCATTGCCGAATTTCCAAATTTCTCTGGTACTTTGTTGCTGAACAAAGGGGTCCCCCTCATTAATCTCCAGGTGAGATACAAACTACCTGAATTCTACCTTTCCCAAATCAGCTTCCAGTCCTTCACTTTTGATTTTCATCACGATGAGAATTTTATATATATATATATATATATATATTATATATATGTGTGTGTGTGTGTGTGTGTGTATATATGTGTATATACAGGGTGGGCGGAAAGTAGCTCCCTATTTTGGATTGGTAAAAAAATACGTATATTATCCATTTATTTCAGAAGAAATAATATGAAAAGGTAGGCATACATGGTAGGTTTTCTCTAAAATTCAATGTGGGCTCCAACTCTTTTCCACCAGCTTCTGGAGCCGCCCAGGAATGGCGTCCACTGACTTTAGCAGGAACTCCGGCGGGATGGAGGACATGACTTCCCGAATTCGGTCCTCCAGTTCTTCCAATGTCCTCGGTTTGGTGCGGTAGACTTCTTCCTTTACCCACCCCCAAAGATATTTATGCAAGATGGCGCCCCTCCGCACTTCGCTCTTGTTGTCCGTGAGTGGCTGGATGCCCCTTCCCTGGGCGTTGGATGGGTCGTCGTGGTCCACATCAATGGCCAGCCAGGAGCCCCGACTTGACACCGTGCGACTTCTTCCTTTGGAGGTGGGTAAAGGAAGAAGTCTACCGCACCAAACCGAGGACATTGGAAGAACTGGAGGACCGAATTCGGGAAGTCATGTCCTCCATCCCGCCGGAGTTCCTGCTAAAGTCAGTGGACGCCATTCCTGGGCGGCTCCAGAAGCTGGTGGAAAGAGTTGGAGCCCACATTGAATTTTAGAGAAAACCTACCATGTATGCCTACCTTTTCATATTATTTCTTCTGAAATAAATGGATAATATACGTATTTTTTTACCAATCCAAAATAGGGAGCTACTTTCCGCCCACCCTGTATATTACACAAAACATTAGCTTGTATTTTCATTTATTTTGGCCACTCAATAGATTGCTGTATCACGAATCACTATGATGTATCAGCGCTGATATATCAATTATGCATTTGAAGAGTAACGTGCGTTTCAATTCATTCCATAGCGAATGCAATTTACGTAATGCAAAAAGTAGGAAAATAGACCAGAAATTTGTTAATGAGTTTTAAAACTTTTTTCCACGACTGTTTATATATATATATATATATATATATATATATTATATATATTATATATATATATACCCTTGAATTCACAATCACCGTGAAAGATAAGAGTAAATGTACCCCCCCCCCCAAATACCTAAAAATAATATTTTTTTATTGGTAGAAGAAAAGAAAAAAACAAGAATTCCGATCGACTCATACAACTGATATCTTGCAGATATACACAAACCTGAGTGAAGATATCAGCTGTATCGAACGTCTTGTCTTCAATTATATACTGTATATAAAAACTTTATATATATATATATATACAGTATATAGTATTTTAAAAGAACTCTTTCTTTGGGGATTTATATATATATATATACTGTACGTATATCAGAAAAATAAAGTATTTATAGCTTTTTAGTGTGCCGTTTGAATGAAAATGGAAAATAACTTGGTTTTAGTTTGTAAAAAAAATAAAAAATAACAACAAAATTTATCTTTATAAAGAATTAGTAAATTGAATTTTTTGTGAATTTTATCTTTCCTTTGCGAAACGCAAACCTAATTCCATTATATAACTATGGCGTATGCAGCCTGGTTTATTGCATATAAATATATTTTTTGCCTTACAGAAATTGAGGGGGGATTGGAGAATCACTTCAGCAGAATGCGAATAAACTGCTCTACACGTTACCCCAGCATAAATTTCGAATTTAATACAAGAATTTTGTATATGTGTGTGTGTGTGTGTGTGTGTGTGTGTGTGTGTGTGTGTTATTTATTCTGTAGGAGTAATGCTGAATATTGTTTTAATCCATTTTGGAAACTAGCGACTTACTGCCAGGAATATAAATCTAGGGATATTAGCCATCCTTTTTCATTTTACAGTTTTGGACAGAGAAATGAAAAGGTAAGAGAGAGACACCGATTTCTTTCATGGTGACACTCGGCTCTCAAATAAAATATTACATAATACAAATACAGAATCAGTTAACGAAATTTTAATTATTAAATAAAATAATATGAATAATACCTGAAAATATAATGTTATGAGTTTGTAAATTTAACAATAATTATAGACAATACTTCCCTCTGGTACCAAGACCCTAACATTCAATGAGAAAAAATAGAGATCAGTTAAAAAGAGTTAAAATTTTAAATATCGAAAACCCTAGACCTTGATTTTGGTTCTCTTCGTTCGTCCTCTATAGGGGAGGGGGGCGTTTTTGTGGGCATTCGCCCTTGGCCTCTCCGTCCTGCTTAAAAGAAAAGTATGTATTTTCTTATTATAACTATAACTTATTGTATATACGGTGAATTTTGGTGGAATCTTTACAAGCTTTTGGTGGAATCTTTACAAGCTTTTGGTGGAATCTTTACAAGCTTTCCAATTTCACAGTCATCTGAAATAAATTTCCAGATCATTAATTTCATTACTTTCATCGAATTTTTGCTCTCCCTTTCGGCAGACAAAAATTAAAATTGGGAGAGAACAAGCCTGGTCCAGTCTCTCATACCTACTCTGAAATGAATTTCTCCCTTATACTCGTAAATTAAGTTTAATGCTTACTTTTAATGAATGAATTACCATAATACCCCTCAAATGTTTTTCTATTACACACACACACACACATATATATATATATATATATATTATATATATATATATATATATATATATATATATATATATATATATATATTTATATTGTGACTAACGGTTATTTTTTTTTTGTTTTTTGTTGTTTTCTGTATTTTGGCCTTTTTTTTTTACTCGATGCAATTGAAAAACCCTTTTCATATAAAATAAATATATAGTTTCAAAAACTGGATCACCTGAAGATCAGGGCCCCCAGCCTTCTTTAGTTAGCTTTATAAGGTTAACTAACGAAAATATCATGACCAATCGTCAAAGGCGTACAGTTGATCTAATGAGTTAGGTTAGGTAGTGATATTTTCGTTAGTTAGCTTTATAAGGCTAACTAAAGAAGGCTGGGGGCCCTGATCTTCAGGTGATCCCAAAAACTTTATATATTTTAAATATATAAAGTTGATTTTGCTTTTGATTAAATTTATAGCTACAGGGCATAGCAATGGATTACACCAGTACACATTTGAAAACTTGTCGATCGATTTTTACAAACTAGTTGGTGATTCTATATAATTTGCGTGTGCGGACGGGATGCCGAATGCACTTTCGCCGAAAGTCAGGAAGCCGAAGCCAAGACGCCGAAAGGACATGAAGCCGAATAGACATGAAGTCGAATGGACATGAAGCCGAATGCACATAAATTAATATCAACATATATAATTGGAATATTTAAGAAATAAAACACTATCAAAGGATGATTTTTTAATTGTAAAACAATTATTTTAATAAATTAATATTAAAATATATAATTGGAATATTTAAGAAATAAAAAAAACTATCAGAGGATGATTTAAAAATTGTAAGCTAATGCTCTTAGAAAAGCCAATCCTTTTTCTTTATTATACGAACTGAAAATGGATTTTATTCTTTCGTTAATGGCGTCATACTTTTGGTTAGGTTAGGTTAGGTTAGGTTAGGTTAGGTTTGATGCTATTTATCGTTGCTCTCTCAAAGTCGACTGTTATCGAAGTTGGATTCAGAACTCGTCTATCTTTCAAAAACTGAAATATTTCGTCATACGTTCTTTCGTCCTTGTTGTTCGCAATGCAGTACACTAATGGTAAAGTTTTACTATCGGAAATAATTGCATGTATAGTATACAGTTGTTTTCCAACGGGGGCAGAATCAAAAGTACCGTCGCAAAATATATCCATATATCGGCTTCATGTCCTTTCGGCTTCATGTCCTTTCGGCTTCATGTCCTTTCGGCTTCATGTCCTTTCGGCTTCATGTCCTTTCGGCGTCTTGGCTTCGGCTTCCTGCACTTTCGGCGAAAGTGCATTCGGCATCCCATCCGGCTATCATAATTTGAGTGCGCTGATCGCAAAAATATAGTTAGTTTTTCCCTATCACGTATGGTTTTCTTACTACAGGGTGTGTCATAAAATCCCCCATTTATCCCCAAATGTGAACCATCTTATCGAGACCAACATTGGATTGCACATGCTAAACCATAAATTTTGTTGTTATAGACTACAGTAACGCTTACATAATAATGTAGGGTAAATATATATATAACAACCAGTCCCGTTCCCAGCAAAACTCTCTCCCCTCCCATCAATGGGTGGTTAACATTTGGGGACAGATGAGGTATTACAACACCCCTTGTAGCACGAAATCGTTAGGTGATAGAGTAAAACCTAATTAAAGCAGAATTAAATAGCTTCTAGCTCTTGGACATGCGTATTGCTTGTTTATGAAAGAATAAAAAAATAAATGAAAGAAACAAAATATATTTACTTTCTTTACTTGCAAACATTTCAGGAGTAACATGCCCAAGTAACATGCAAAGGACTTTGAGATCCCCACACAATATCCATCTGTGATTTTGATACTGAATTTTTTCCAGAAGCAGTTTCATGTTATCATAGGTCTCTTTTAAATGAGTAGAATGGGCCACTGGGATTGATGCATATTTGTTACCGTTGTGCAGTAACACTCATTTTGGACTGGTTTTAGAGGAATCTATAAACAACCTCCAGTCACTGGTTTGGTATCCGATGCCTAGCTTGCACACTAATCCTGTGATGTCCTTGCAAAATACCAAGAAACCATCTTCTTCGAAAAAAGGCACGAAGTCTTTGTCACGATTTCTGTACCAAGCGAAGTATGTGTCGGATGCAAATAAATTGTTCTCCTGCAATCTAGACCCCAAAAGTTTTGCAGACTCCTTAGGCAGATTCAAATCCCTGATTAAGTCATTTAGTTCGGCTTGGGTTAATGGTTTAGGAGGATCTCGGTCAGCTGTTGGCTGTTCATAAACATCATCATTGGATTTGGAGCTGAATCAGAACCTGAATTGTATTGATCCAGACTCGGGTGGGCGGGGAATAGGAACTTCTGGACCATGGGGTACCGGCCTTATTGCAGATGGAAGACTTGGGTATTGAAGGCTCTCTTTATTCTTTGCATTATAACCTTTAACATTGCAAGAACAGAAGTAGCAGTCGTCGGTATGGTTTCTAGGCTCGCGCCATACCATAGGGATCCCAAATGGCAAACTTTTCTTTTTACCTTTGCTCCAATTCCTTAGTGCCGCAACACACGTAAGACAAACCTTGTGTGGAGCCCAACTTTTGTCTTGATCTCCTAATTTAATTCCAAAATAAGCATGATAAGCTCTCTTGATGGAGGTCGTTACATTTGTCCTTTGTTTTACAACAACATACCGACCACAAATATAACAAAATATGTCTGGACTATGGGTACATCCTCTAGAAGCCATTATTAAAATTTTAAAGACGTAATGTTAGAATTGTCTATCTGAAAAATATGAAAAAACGAAATTAATTAAAGATAAAAAAGGTAAAAAATTACAAAACGCCCCAAAATTGTTTTGCTAATAACTTTAAAATTGTGGGTGATAGAAAAAAACTGGTAGCATTTTTTAATTCAGCGCAGCGAACTGCTTCAGAATCACAACTCAAAATAAAGAAATCGATTTTCATGCAGACCGGTGTTATTGATGACTATTCTCAGAAATTTTTCATAGTTCAAATAAAAATGTAGATTAGTATAGGCCTATACAGTAACTAACAAAATACTTGTTAAATGTTATAAAATAGGGAATAGTCATATGGACTATGGTCTACCAATAAACATTTTCATTTTCATTTTCAAAATAAATAAATAAAGAAAAATATTTGCCATACGTATGACAATTATAAAAGCTTTATATTAATTAATGTTAGGTCTAGGCATACAGTTGCAGGGGGTTCACTACCTAATTTTCTCTGTTGTCTGCACATATGTTTCTGTCGGAATATAGTGTTTAGGCCAAATTGAAACAGAATGAGTTCGTTTGATGTCGTTTTGTTTGGGCCAAACGGAAGAGAAATTCTCTTATAGTAAAGATGAGGTTAGTTGAACCCTCAAGTAGATTTACAAAACTTATCGCAGTCAAAAGGTACGTACGATTGGGCCCAAACGGAAAAAGAGAGATCCCCTTACTTCTATATTAGTAAAGGTGAGGTTAGTTGAACCCTCAGGTAGATTTATAAAACTTATTGCAGTCAAAAGGTACGTACGATTGGGTCCAAACGAAATGAAATTAAAATCACAACTTTTAATCTCTCAAATGAAAATTAAATTTAGAAATTTATAAAGTTTGTAAACTTTACAAAAGTAATACACAAAATTTTATTTTGATTTTTTACGAAATGTCAAAGTTTGATTATACAGGGTGTCCCAGAAGTCTGGACTCATAGGGAAAAATAGACATTACTGTATATTTTTAAAGTGAAACAAACACGTTTCTAATGTCAGTTTTACATATTTTAGGAAAGAAAATACCCTGATGGCTCAGTATACCAATCAAGAGAAGGTGGAACTGGTACTGCTACATGTTTCCGGGAAAAGCCAAAGGGAGGCATGTTCGTGAAATAACAGATATGCCTACCACTGGCTTTTTCTGGAAACATTCATCAGTACCAGTTCCACCTTCTCTTGATTGGTATACTGAGCCAGCAGGGTATTTTCTTTCCTAATTTCAGTTTTACATATTTTAGGAATGCGTTTGTTTCACTTTAAAAATATAATGTCTATTTTCCCTATGAGTCCAGACTTCTGGGACACCCTGTATTTTAAAGTAAATTTTATAATTAGGGTATGGTTTTATTCTCAACGGTCCGTATAAAATCCGTTGGCAGTCCCGATCTGGACCGCGATCCTCCTGTTGGTGGTCCTGTTGGTGATCCCCGTTGGTGTTTTAACAGTTAACAGATCAATCAGGAGCAGGAAAGTTCAAAATTTTAACCATACCATTGATTTCATATCAAAATTTTATACAGGGTGTACATAAAGTCAGGATCTATTTTTATGAAATAATTATTTTTTTTCTATTTTTCTTTTCAGAAGCCCTTAGAATGAATACAGAAGAGCGGGTGGCAATAGTAATTTGGCGAATCGAGGGAAAGAAATACAATGACATCAGGGAAGTTTAGAAGATTTCATAAGCCGGGGCCAATAGACAAGACAATACGAAAATTGGTGAACAAATTTAAACGAACGGGATCTGTAAATGATGAAGCAAGATCAGGACGACCGTGTATGTCAGATCTTACCGTGAATGCAGTACGCGGAATTATCACTGAGGAGCCACGTACGTCCGTTCGTGCTGCATCACACAGACTCGGCCTCCCGACGTCATTTGTGCACAAAATTCTGAAAGTTAATTTGCAGAAGAAAAGCTATCATTTGCAGGTTTTACATGATTTACATGAGGAAGATTTCCCTCGACGAAGTGCTGTGTGTGCTGATCTCGTAGAACAAATCTGGAGTGATAATTTAATGGACAACATTCTCTTTAGCGATGAAGCCACTTTCCATACGTGTGGAAAAGTAAATCGCCATAACTGTCGAATTTGGGCAGATGAAAGACCGAATGATTTCGTCCAAAATTGGGAAAAAGACCCACCTAAAGTTAATGTCTGGATGGGTTTAACAAAATCTAAGGTTTATGGTCCTTTTTTCTTTGCTGAAGCTACAGTTACGGGGCTTATTTATCTGGACATGTTGCAGCAATTCCTTGAACCTCAGCTGATTGAGGATAGGATTGTTAGTACCGTCGTCTATCAACATGATGGTGCTCCTTGTCACTATGCCAAAATTGTTCAGGATTATCTAAAATTCAGGGGTGGGGAAACCCTCGCCCGCGGGCGAAATTTCGCCCACGAGCTAATTTCAATTCGCCCGCTTAGGTATTTATTATTTACTAAAAATTATTTATTTACAGCCCAGCAAATAGCTTTGTAAAATACATCTTATATACAGCGTGTCCCAAAGAAATGTATACCCACTTTGTTCGATAATACCAGCTATGAGGATAATAAATATATTACTGTTTATATGTTCTTTAATAAAGAATTTTCTCCTGAATCTAAATATGTAATTAATTTTATTAAAAATTGAAAAACAAAAAAGTTACAGATGTTTAAATTATAATTATTATTTTCGAGACTTCATGTGCGATATTTTCTAATATTTTTTTTTATGGCCTGGCCTGCCTTTTAACAGACTGTTTTGAGATACTTATGTTTAGTGCCTAGCTTAGCCTAGCCATTTCGTTGAGTTCTAATTAGGCAAGACTACAGTTTTGCTCTAACCTTATTAACATCTTATAACTCTGCGACGTTTGTTCTTTTCTAACGACAATTTGAACATCTTAGATAAAGTGTTATTTAACCATGGAATTTGTAAATTTTTTGGGTAATTATGTATTTTATCCCACTCAGTCATTTTACACACCAAAATACATTTTTCTAGTAGTATTTGATGTGATTTGTTCAAATATGACCTCCATTTCCGTCGGAAATGAGATCCAACAAAGTTATAGTACTTTGAAGTTTGGCTCATTTTCAAGGGAAATGGAAGTCAAAATCTAAGCAAAACACATCAAATATTACTAGGAAAATGTATTTTGGTATTAATTAAAATTACCTAACCTTACCTTACCTAACCTAACCTTACCTTACCTAACCTAACCTAACCTTACCTCCTACCTAACCTGGCTAAACGACCTAACCGTAACGATAACCGTGGCTAAACGAGCCTAACCCTGGCTAAACGAGCCTAACCCTGGCTAAACGAGCTCTCGTCTGTATCCACCACCTAATCCATAATAAGGTAATACTCTAGGCTCGTTTAGCCAGGGTTAGGCTCGTTTAGCCACGGTTAGGCTCGTTAGCCAGGTTAGGTTAGGTAGGTTAGGTTAGGTTAATACCAAAATACATTTTTCTAGTAATATTTGATGTGTTTTGCTTAGATTTTGACTTCCATTTCCCTTGAAAATGAGCCAAACTTCAAAGTACTATAACTTTGTTGGATCTCATTTCCGACGGAAATGGAGGTCATATTTGAACAAATCACATCAAATACTACTAGAAAATGTATTTTGGTGTGTAAAATGACTGAGTTTGATAAAATACATAATAACCATTTTTTGAATTAACTAATAATTACAACATTTATGCTTCAATATCAACACTAAACATAAGTATCTCAAAACAGTCGGTTAAAATAACTTATTAGAAAATATCGCACATGAAGTTTCGAAAATAATAATTATAATTTAAACATCTGTAACTTTTTTGTTCTTCAATTTTTAATAAAAATAATTACATATTTAGATTCAGGAGAAAATTCTTTATTAAAAAACATATAAAAAGTAATATATTTATTATCCTCATAGCTGGTATTATCGAACAAAGTGGGTATACATTTCTTTGGGACACGCTGTATAAGCTTAAAATTTGCCAGACGCCCGCGGAGGTGTTTATGTTATCGATTTTCGCCCTTGGTACTGAAAAGTTTCCCCACCCCTAAATGGTGGATCGGACGCGGAAGCAACAGACCTTGGCCAGCGAGATCACCAGATTTAACCCCTTTAGATTTCTTTGCATGGGGCTTTATCAAATCGCACGTCTATCAGACGAAGATTACGAGTCTTGAAAACTTACGTACACGTATACAAACTGCTGCAGATAACATAACCCCGCAAATGCTCCAGAATGTGTTTAGAAATGCTGCGGAACGATTTGAGCTGTGCAGGGATACTGATGGGCGTCACGTCGAATCCTACTCTTAATTAATAAATGTTACCACTTTATCATTTTATGATTGAATTCCATATAATTTCCAAGTGCTTCACAAAAATAGATCCTGACTTTATGTACACCCTGTATTAAAATACTTAATATATTTTTATTAGATATTTAATTAAAACACATTTGAACATAATTTTGAACATTTTAATAATATAGTACTGTATATTAAAAATTAAGCATAATAATTTAGCCTTAACATTCAACAGTAACAGTTAATATGATCCTAAGATATGACGAAAAGGAGGTTTTTGTACTGTTTGATCAATTTAGGTTTATATTTGAACAAAATCACTTTTGATCAACATTAAAAAGACTGAGCGGGGGGGGGGGACAGGGTTGAGGGGATGGGTTTTTTTTTTTGACAAAAACGTGTTTAAAAAATGGACGAAACAAAACCATGTCGCACTTTATCTATCTATCTATCTATCTATATAGAGTTTCAGAGCTTTAAAATCCTATTTCTATGAGATTATATTTTTTGTCTGGATTTTGCATTGAACTTGACTGAATTAAAGGAGATATAAATAATTATATAAAAATCTATACAGACGTCATTCCTCCAAATAGTTTTAATTTTCTGTAGACGCTCCATGTTCCTCCATTTAGTATTTAGACCTTTAATTTAAATCTAAAATGAAATGACCTCGCTTCGCTGTATACCCTCGTACGAAAATGGTATAAAGTTAGATGTACTTATATATATAATCACGTAAGAAAAATCCCCGTAAGAGCGATGTCTGTGATTAGAATGATTGTAAAATCACGGACTGATAAGGTGATGGGCTGGTAATGTCTGTAATTGAATGAGTCTTTTTTGTGTGTGCATTTTCTCATCAAAGTAATTCTAATCTCTCTAATGGAAATAAGGCTCTGAAAACAAGATTGTGTAGACTCGTTAAGGGGTTAGAAGAAAAAGGGGAGATGTAACATCCAAAAAGTTCATTTCTTTACGATGTAGGGGTGATTGTGCCCCAAGGGTTACATTTAGACCAAGCAGTATAACAGGGTAAGCGGTCAACTCAACCCAGGAACCAGTAAGCGGGAGCGAATCAGAAACTCACCGCTAAGGGTCCGCAAGAAACTTAATCAGAAAGAGGATAAAAAAGGTCGCGGTATCGAAACTTTAACATTTAAAATGTAAATTACTTGATGGACTGTATTCGTGTGTGTGTGTGTGTGTGTGTGTGTGTGTGTGTGTGTGTGTGTGTGTGTGTGTATTTTTTTTTTTTTTTTAAGTTCGGGAAGAACCGATTCGCTCTATTTAAAAGGGCATATCTCGGCGGAAAACAAAGAAAAAGTGAGAGGAAAGACAGAGGAAAAGAAAGGGTAGAGGGGACAGTCGAAGTGGAAAAAGACCAAGGATGACAAGGACTGCAGGGTCGAGCCCCATCATCCTTGGGTGCTAGGGCCGGGAGGGCGCACGTGAAACCTCCAGGAACAAGCACGTACAAACGAGCACAAGAGCACTCAAGAGCACGAGCTTAGAACCCCTTGCGGGGATATATATATTATATATATACAGGGTGGGCGGAAAGTAGCTCCCTATTTTGGATTGGTAAAAAAATACGTATATTATCCATTTATTTCAGAAGAAATAATATGAAAAGGTAGGCATACATGGTAGGTTTTCTCTAAAATTCAATGTGGGCTCCAACTCTTTCCACCAGCTTCTGGAGCCGCCCAGGAATGGCGTCCACTGACTTTAGCAGGAACTCCGGCGGGATGGAGGACATGACTTCCGAATTCGTTCGGTCCTCCAGTTCTTCCAATGTCCTCGGTTTGGTGCGGTAGACTTCTTCCTTTACCCACCCCCAAAGAAAGAAGTCGCACGGTGTCAAGTCGGGGCTCCTGGCTGGCCATTGATGTGGACCACGAGACCCATCCAACGCCCAGGAAGTGGGCATCCAGCCACTCACGGACAAGAAGTGCGGAGGGGCGCCATCTTGCATAAATATCAGATCGTCGATGTTCTCCATGTGCTGACAACCGGCCAGACCTCGTTTCGCAACATAGCAAGGTACCGCTCAGCATTCATGGTGTTGCGCAGAAGGAACGGGCCCACAACCTGATCTGAGGTCATACCACACCACCACCGTTACACTGAACCGATTCTGCCGTTTTTCAGCGGTAACCATGGGATCTCCTGCCCAGTAGTGGCAATTGTGGCGGTTGACAAAGCCTCCGACGTGGAACACCGCCTCGTCGCTCCAGAGGATGTTGCGGAAGAGATGGGGCCAGTCTTCATGCCAAGCCAGCATGATTTCCCCGAACTCCATGCGAATGTCGCAGTCCTCGTCCGAGAGAGATTGGCAGTAATGCGGCTTCCACGCACGCCAGTTCAGCTCCTTCTTCAGCACAGTTCGCACTGAGTAGCGGGAGAGTCCACTTTCCCGAGCTGCCTGGCGAGTTGACTTTCGTGGACTCCGTGCGAACATTTCCTGAACTGCCTGCACCGTCTCCTGGGCCCTGGATGTCGAAGGGCGACCACATCTTCGAACATCTGCCACAGACCCCGTGGTCATGAGCTTCGAGTGGCAGTTCTTGATTGTTTTCGGGTCCACTTGGGCACGTGGTCGTGAATGGCCCGCCACCATCTTTGAACTCGAACGACAGATTGCCAAACTTCGTACCGTGCCGCCAACTGGGCACGCTCCTGCAGTGTTAAACGCTCAGCCATGTTACCCTTCAATCTGAAATGAATGAAAAAAAATGAACGTTACAATTATACCACTTTAGAGAACACACCAGAACAATATAACAATACAAACACAATTTATACATAATTTATATGTAATTTAAATTAGGGAGCTCCTTTCCGCCCACCCTGTACGTAGACGTCCCCATATAAAAAGGAAGAAACTAATAAACTAGAAGAAACACAAAGACATTTCACAGCCAAGATTGATGGCTGCAAAGAACTCAACTACTGGGAAAGACTACGTAAACTAAATCTGTACTCCCTGGAAAGAAGAAGAAGAGAGAGGTACACCATAATCTACATATGGAAAATGATCGAAAAACTGGTACCAAACCTAAAACTAAACCCAATTACCATTCAAACAACACTGGAAAATAGGAAAGGCAGAATCTGTAGTGTTCCCAAATTAAAGGCCCGACAAGGGACCTCCTCAACTCTGAAGGAAAATAGTTTGGTTGTCAGGCCAAGACTTTTCAACCAGCTCCCAAAGGACATCAGAAACTTAACGGGGGTCAAAGTTGAAGTCTTCAAGAGAAGACTGGATGCCTGGCTCAGGACGGTACCAGATGAGCCGGGCGTGCCTGGCTATGTACGGTGGAGAGCGCAAGAAAGCAACTCGCTCGTCCACCAAGCCAGACCTAGAGGCCGGGCCATCAGCTTGACCTCCGTGTGAAGAGAGACCAACGCACGGAACAACATAAGGTTCATAAGGTGTATATATATATATATATATATTACTAAATTACATGGACTGTATTCGTTTTTTTATATATATATATTACTTACTTTAGGTGAGTTTGAACGACAGTTCATGATCGCCCCTACGGTCGACCCCTCTGCAACATCCCGCCTCATTTACGGGATTTGGTGAAGGAGGGAATTGCTGTCTGATCTCCTCCTGCCCTCGTAGCCAGCCACGCATGGCTGGTCAGGGACTTTGCACAGGAATCTGTCCAGCTGGTTCTTGAAGTTATTCAGGTCGGTATGCTGGAGATTCATCACTTCTTTTGGTAGGATATTGAAAAGCTCTGGGCCTCGTATTCTGAGGGTATTTTCCATCCTGGTTTTCATGGCCCCTTGTCCGACCGCAGCTGGGACCGTACAAAATCTGCCTCTTCTCTTATTCCAGTTTGTTTCTAATTCATTTCTAAGGTTAGGGACAGAGCCCTCAAGTATTTTCCATATGTATATTATTGTGTACTGCTCGCGCCTTCTTTCAAGAGAGTAGAGTTCTAGGGATTGTAGTCGAGACCAGTAGTCTTCACCTTCCGTTTCCTCTATCTTAGACAAAGGTGGGCACCCGGGCCTCAAAAAGGACCGACGGTCCCGGTCCCGGTCCTATCTGAAGATAGGACCTAGGAACGACTCGGTCCTCGGTCCTTATACATAATATAAGTGAAAAATTTGATTAAAATGAAAAATGAAATTAAAGACACCGGAAATCCTTAATTTTATTAACGTAAATTATAATTAATACAATACATAAATGATGAAAAAAAGTTATTAAGTTAAATGCTTGAGTTTCCCTTCAAGAAGACTAGCATTTCAAAATGGCTGTCACTGAGCCCTGACCTTTTCGGCTTGAGGACGTCCTTCCCCAAAGAGAAGAGCCTCTCCACGGCGGCCACTGGATGGGATAGGCGTGTTAAACTTGGTGAAGAAGTCCTTCAACGCCGGGCTGGGGAACGAGTCCTTGTTGAAGATGAAGGGTTTCACAGGCCTCTCGCTGAGAAATGTCTCCACCAACTTGGTCCCGGTCTCCTTCGTCTTCTCCCCGCCCTCGTAGAGAGCCTCAGTTCTTCCGCTAGGAGCTCCAGTTGCTTGACTTGAAGTTGAAGCACTAACATCAGTAGATTCTTCGTCTCCTCCAGGTGTTGAAACAAGTTTCAGTTCAGTCTCAGTCTCTTTCTGAGTCTTCTGGAGGAAACGATCGATCTTCTTTAGAACTTCAAATAATCACTAAACACACTAAAATCACTGAAAAAGACCGTCCGGAATTGCTTAAAAATGGACCGTCGCTCCTCATTTCGGTCCTCACTGAGAAAAGGACCGACTTTCCCGCTCACGGTCCTTAAAAAGGACAGAGTTTCTGGAGTTCGGTCCTTTTGGAACTCGGTCCTGCCCACCTTTGATCTTAGACATAAAAGTCCTTTGTATAGCTTCAATGTTCGCAATGTCTCGTTTTCTGTATGGGCTTGTGAGTACTGAGCAATACTCAATTATTGGTAGGACTAGACTCTTCCATAATTTGAGCATGATGTTTGCTTTTCTGCTGCGGAAGCTCCTCCAGATGATTTCCATTATTTTTCTAGTCGTTGTAATTTTGATGTTATAGTGCTCTCTGAATTCTGCATCCGACGACATTATTACTCCAAGATCCCTGACTTGTAGAGTTGGTGTTATCTGTTTGGCTTGCATAGTTTTGTACCCTTTTTCTGTATCTTCTTGTTATTACCATATCTTAGAAGTTGGAATTTTTCTTCGTTGAACTTCATATTGTTGTCTTCTGCCCACTGGAATAATGTTTCAATGTCGTTTTGTAATTTTCGTATGTCACCTTCGTTCAATATTTCCTTACAGATCTCTGTGTCATCTGCGAAGCATGATACAGTACTGTCTCAATATCTGCATCAATATCTGCAATCATTATTATGAACAGCAAGGGAGCTAATACTGTCCCTTGTGGGACAGAGCTCACGACTTCCGAGACTTCCGATTTGACTCCATTTACCACCACTCTTTGTGTTCTTTGCGTCAAGAAATTAAATATCCACCTTCCTAGCTTTCCAGTAATTCCTATATTCTTAAGTTTGAGGGCCACTCGATATATTTTGCCCCACTTTTTTTTTTCTTTCCAAGTTTCCTTGTAAGTTCCAGAAATTTTGTACACGAGTAGTTACATACTTTTTTTTAGAAGTTTTTATTTTTCCACATAGTTTCCATCCTTTTCTACGGCTTTCCCCCACCTCGAAACAAGGGCCTTTATTCCTTGATGGTTAAAGTCCGCTGGGTTCCGCTGGAGCTACCTCTTAACCTCCTCAACAACCTCATCGATCGTCACTCTGAAACTTTCTTCCACGAATAGCATCCTTCAGTGGCCCAAACAAATGGAAGTCTGAAGGTGCCAGATCCGGGCTGTATGGTGGTTGGGGTAAACACAGTCAAGCGCATTTTTGTGAAGGCCTCTCTTGTTTGCAAACTGTTGTCCTTCTTTTGCACGATAACGCAAGACCACACGTCTTCCAGTTTTCTCTCCGGTCGAACTCGCTTTATACGTCTCTGGAGTCTCTGTAGGTAGCAATATATGCCTCTGAGTTGATTGTTTGTCCTTTCTTCATAATGTCCACCAGAATCACCCCTTTCATGTTCCAGAAGATGGTGGCCATAAACTTTCTTGCAGAGGTAGCCATTTTGAACTTTTTCTTGCGTAGAGAGTCAGCGTGATGCCACTCCATGGATTGCGTTTTGTTTCAGGTTCAAAGTGGTGTACCCAAGTGTCATCCCCAGTCACAATTTGTGAAAGGAAGTCATCCCTTTCTGTTTCGTATCGAACCAACGACTCGGAAGCAATTTCTTTTCTTTGGGCTTTGTGATCTTCAGTCAGTTCGCGAGGAACAAACCGTGAACACACTTTTGAGTATCCCAGTTGCTGAATTATCGTATTCACACTTCCCTCACTAATTCCTAGCTCCAGTGATAGCTCCTTGTATGTGACGCGCCGATTTGATCGAATGATGCTGTTAGCACGTTGCACAGTGTGAGAAGTCACAGTCGATGCCGGGCGACCGCTGCGTGGCTCATCATCGAGGCTGGCTCTCTCTCTCTCTCTCTCCGAAGATCTCGCACGTTTAGACCAGCGTCCAACTTTGCTTCGATCAACAACAGCATCTCCGTAAATGTTTTGTAAACGTTTGTAAATATTTCCAACTGTTTCCTTCTCTGCGGTTAAGAACTCGATAACAGCTCTCTGTTTACGACGCACATCACTGTCAGACGTCATTTTCGAAACTGCGTTAAACATCGGTTTTATAGAAGGGCGTTTAAAAGCGGTTTTATACAAGGAGGGAGGTTCAAACTGGAAAAATCCTGTTATATGAAGCTCAGAAAGTTCAAACCTACGGCCCAAAAGACATTTCAGCCCCATGGCCTATTATTTAGCTAAGAAAAAAGGGTGGGGCAAAATATATTGAGTGCCCCTAGTATACAGGGTGTCCGAGAATTATCTGTACAATTTTTGGCTGTTATTAAAAGTCAACCATGAAGTGTAGAAATTCCAGTGTTGTCCCATTTTACAGAGAATCTCATTAAGTTTTTTCTGATACCAAGTTTTGACAAGTTTTTTAGAAATTCCAGTGTGTCCGAACATTATCTGTACAATTTCATCTTTTAATAAAATTCTTGATAACACACGTAAAATTCTTAAACAAGATTATTTAGAATCTGTATTTTCAAAAGTTTCTTTTATTAAAGTAACGTTGTTACAAACATTCGATATGTGCACCATTAGTGACAGTGGCGGTTCCTCATATGGGCAATATGGGCAGCCGCACAGGGCGGCATTTGTGGAGGGGCGGCATGAGCGCCTGCAAAAAAAATAAAAATAAGAATAAATAAATAAAGAAATAAAAAAAATAAAAAATAAAATAAATAATAAAAGATCAATGACTTTGCATCAAGGAAGGTAAGAAGAGTCAGGCTTTAGATGGCAGTTGTGCTGTGGTGCAATTTATTTTGTTTCTTGTTCAAAGTGTAGCATAATAATTACCCTCTCTTAAGTGTCTTATTCTATTTATGTGATAGAGCATTTGTACAATTTAGAAATTTGATTCTCTAGTTTATTTATGGCAGTTGTGCAATTTAATTTGTATTTTTCCTGTTCATAGTATCATAATTACATTCACTTAAGTGAGTTATTCTATTTACGTGATGAAGGATTTGTAAAATTCAGAAATTTGAGTCTTTGTTTTGGTTCTGAAGTTCCAACAATTAGTCCAATAAAAAGTTATTTTGTGAAAGAGTTATGTCGGTCCTTTATTTTGGGGGGATTCGAATGTGTGTGTGTTGGCGAACAGGGGGGGGGGGCGCTGAAGGTGAGGTTCGCCCAGGGCGTCATGTAAGCTAGGACCGCCACTGATTAGTGATTCGCAAAACATCCAATCGATACTCCAAATGTTGCCATGTACGCTGCAGCATTCCACATCAATTCGCTCAATAGCAGCTATGATTCTTGCTTTTAAATCATCAATGTCTGTCACCCGCGTACATTTCTAAAAAACTTGTCAAAACGTAGTATCAGAAAAACTTAATGAGATTCTCTGTAAAATGGAACAACACTGGAATTTCTACACTTCACGGTTGACTTTTAATAACAGCCAAAAATTGTACAGATAATTCTCGGACACCCTGTATATATATATATATATATATATATATATATATATATATATATATATATATATATATATATATATATAGTATATTTACAGTTAGAATATAGATTTTGTTTTAAAAATATAATTATTATACCGAGAATATAGATTTTGTTTTAAAAATATAATTATTATACGAGAAATGATTAAAATCGTTTAGAAAATTGTTTTTCTTCGCTCGCTCAAATGACTGTTTTCAATATTTGATATCAAGATCAGATTTCCTTTTAAAGTCTAAAAAATGTTAAATTTTCGAGACACAAATAACGGGAAAATGAACCTTAAGTATTCAACTGACGTTTTCACTTAAGAAGTCTCTAAGTCTCTAAGTCTCTCTCTCTCTCTCTCTCTCTCTCTCTCTCTCTCTCTCTCTCTCTCTCTCTATATATATATTATATATATATATATATATATATGAGATGAATTTCACAATTAAACACGTGAAATGAATAAATTATGTAAACCCACAAGGAAAAAGAAAAATGATTCCAAGGCCTTTCGTGTATTCAGAAGTACACCTCGTCCTGACGAGGTGTACTTCTGAATGCACGAAAGGCCTTGGAATCATTTTTCTTTTTCCTTGTGAGTTATATATATATATATATATATATATCCTGGTGCACCAGCATCTCACCCCTAAAATATGACAAATTTCCACACATGCGGGTGCTTCATTTGTCATGCGTAGTGGCGCTTCCATGCCTTCTCAAAAAATAAGAGAGATTCCCGAACTTGCAAACTTCGAACAAACCTCCTCCATTTCAGCCGACTTGAAACCACTTCTCGTACATCACCCAGATCAAGTCCACGTTTTCTCACGCAGTCATTCATCATATCCATCCATTTTCTTCTCGGTCTTCCTCTCCTCCTTCTAACTTCGCAAACACTCTTCTACACTCTTTTCACAACTCTGTCATCTTTCATTCTTTCAACATGTCCAAACCACCTTAACACACTTTCTTCAATTTTCATTTTCACTGACTTCTGAACACCACATCTTTCCAGAACAATACGATTTCTTACTCTATCAATCCGACGGAAGCCACACATACTTCTCAGGCAATCCATCTCAACCTCCCTTACTCTTGGGCGTCCAAGAGTAACGGCGTGCCTTATATATGCCTTGTCAATGTTTCACACCCATACAAAAGTGTCGGTACTAACACACCTTCATGTAAACATCTCACAGTATCACGATCCAGTCTCTGCTTTCTCACAACCGTTTTCAGCACAGCGTCCACCTTCCTTCTTTGATTCACTCTATTGTTAACTTCACCCTCTCAATCACACCTGCCCTTACACACTTAACACCCTCCATTCACACACACTACCTCCTTTCATCTTTGTCTCACACAACTCCAAAACATCAAACCTTCCACCCTTAAACATCCGCACCACTTCGTTGGGAGAAAGAGGGCAGGATGGGTTTCCAACCCAATCCTTCTCCTCCTATATTGCAGGAGATGCGAAGATATCTGCACCTTTCGGTGGGCGGTGCGGTCGTCACATATCTATGCCTTATATACAGGGTGTACATAAAGTAATTTGGCGAATCGAGGGAAAGAAATACAATGACATCAGAGAGAAGTTTAGAAGGAGATTTCATAAGCCGGGGCCAATAGACAAGACAATACGAAAATTGGTGAACAAATTTAAACGAACGGGATCTGTAAATGATGAAGCAAGATCAGGACGACCGTGTATGTCAGATCTTACCATGAATGCAGTACGCGGAATTATCACTGAGGAGCCACGTATGTCCGTTCGTGCTGCATCACACAGACTCGGCCTCCCGACGTCATCTGTGCACAAAATTCTGAAAGTTAATTTGCGGAAGAAAAGCTATCATTTGCAGGTTTTACATGATTTACATGAGGAAGATTTCCCTCGACGAAGTGCTGTGTGTGCTGATCTCGTAGAACAAATCTGGAGTGATAATTTAATGGACAACATTCTCTTTAGTGATGAAACCACTTTCCATACGTGTGGAAAAGTAAATCGCCATAACTGTCGAATTTGGGCAGATGAAAGACCGAATGATTTCGTCCAAAATTGGGAGAGAGACTCACCTAAAATTAATGTCTGGATGGGTTTAACAAAATCTAAGGTTTATGCTCCTTTTTCTTTGCTGAAGCTACAGTACGGGCTTATTTATCTGGACATGTTTGCAGCAATTCCTTGAACCTCAGCTGATTGGGGATAGGATTGGTTAGTACCGTCGTCTATCAACATGATGGTGCTCCTTGTCACTATGCCAAAATTGTTCAGGATTATCTAAATGAACGTTCCAAATCGCTCGGAATGCGGAAGCAACAGACCTTGGCCAGCGAGATCACCAGATTTAACCCCTTTAGATTTCTTTGCATGGGGCTTTATCAAATCGCACGTCTATCAGACGAAGATTACGAGTCTTGAAAACTTACGTATACGAACTGCTGCAGATAACATAACCCCGCAAATGCTCCAGAATGTGTTTAGAAATGCTGCGGAACGATTTGAGCTGTGCAGGGATATGATGGGCGTCACGTCGAATCCTACTCTTAATTATTTAATAAATGTTACCACTTTATCATTTTATGATTGAATTCCATATAATTTCCAAGTGCTTCACAAAAATAGATCCTGACTTTATGTACACCCTGTATAATATGCCTTCTATATTTACATCGCAACGCCACTTTCCGTTAGAGCAGCGAGGTTAATGGTAACTGTTCTCTGCGTTCAGATGATGTAGCGATCTGTGTATACTTCGGATGGATCCCATGTAAAGCTGTAGGTTCCTCCGTCACATGACATCTGCCGTTACGAAGGACATTAAGCAGCCTCGGATATTATTATTAGTGTGTGTGTGTGTGTGTGTTGTGCATCCGAGCGCATGTATTAAATGACAAAAAAATTACTAGAAAAGTTAAAAGCATTATTGAGAAAAACAGTGAAAAGCAATTATGAAAGAAGGAAAATAGCCGGGCTCAAACAGCCATCCTCTCCTTGGATGGATTTTGCAGTTATTGTTTTTTATTTCAAGGGACTTGATTACGGTATGAATATACTTTAGCTGGAAACGCTACAGGACTCCTCTTTCTATACTTCTAAAAAATGTACATATGAGATGCGCATCAGTTACACAGTTAAACGTAACATTATGTAACGTTGAAGTAATGTGTAATATTAGCGTTACTTTATCAACTTCAACACAAGTTAGATCCTTATTCACTATTTCTGCCTTTCTGTTACTAAAAAAGTAAGACCCTTATTCACTATTTCCTTCCGTAACAATTCCAGTAACTTTGTTTTATTTTTATTTCTCTTAACTGCGTAACTCAGGCGTAACATATTTACCACAATGAAAATTATGTATATGGATCCTGCCAAATAAATATGGTCTATAAAGTTCCATAACTTGCATAGCATAATGTCTTACAAAATAAACAACTATAAAGATATCTTGATGCTTATGTTTTGCAATTAAACGTAATAATAAAAATGTAATTTTTAAAGATAAAAATTTGAACTGCTCTGATGTTATACAAAATAAAGAAGACGCTTAACCATTTTACCCTTTTATGGTACGGGTATATATTGGGGTATGGTGTGGCTAGCACGGATATATGGCAACGAATATAGGCGGGTTTGGCGGTAAAATGGTTAAAAATGTATCGTGGGGTATATCTGAATATTTATTACAAATTTAGTTTGAAAGGAGAGGTGCGCAGGATAACTGCTCGTATGAAATTCATTTAAAGCAGGTTAATTATTTGTTATATAGTATTATAATGCAGGCTACTGTTAATTAATTAATTATATACGTGAAATAGTTCATTGCAGTTGAACAGACTGTCTAAAGTAGATGTTGCAAGTTGATTATTTGTAAACTTAAGTTTTAAGCTATATAAGTTCAATAATGTTTGATGTGCTGTTGTTAAACTTGGCAATGTGAGAAGTATTTCCCATAAATAAGGTTCTGAAGTGTATTTTTGTATTTACATTCAATTATACGTAGATCATATTGCAACGACCTTGACACGATCAGACATGTTAAATCTCCAAATCTGTTCAGAAATAAATCGCAGGAAACGCACACGTAGCTTTGAATGTGTTGTTAATATTATTTTGGGTTGTTTCATACCCTTCGAAACGGTAAAGGTCATGCAACGGAGGGATGCCTACAACTTTATGTAGGTTCCGAACCACGGGTCGCTATATCATCTGAGCGTGGAGAACGGTCACCCATCCAGCGATTAAACAGACAACGTCAATTAACCTGCAAATTCATTACTACGAAAAGAATGGATAAGATATGAGAGAGAGGAAAGAGCATTCACTGTACGTATAAAAGGGAAGCGTGGAGCGAGTGTAGTTTACGTCACCCTATGGTGCCTAGCGTAGTTTACGTTCCCCTACATTATCCTAGTGTAGTTTGCGTTCCCCAACTTTGTCCGCGTATACCTAATCAAATAAAACGTTAAAACTAACGAAAATATAACGACTTAACCTAACCAATCGTCAAATTATCGGACCTTTTCCAGTTGGTGTACCGTTTTTCATATAATTTATTTTTGAGAATATTTTTGTTAAAACTAACGAAAATATCACGACTTAACCTAACCAATTATCAAGAGCGTACAGTTGATCTATTAGTAAATAGTAAATACTATTCCAGAAACAAACAATGTTATAATTAATAATAGATCAACTGTACGCCCTTGATAATTGGTTAGGTTAAGTCGTGATATTTTCGTTAGTTTTAACAAAAATATTCTCAAAAATAAATTATATGAAAAACGGTACACAAACTGGAAAAGGTCCAAATTATCTATCTATCTATCTAATATATATATATATACACTGACGATTGGTTAGGTTAAGTCGTAATATTTTCGTTACTTTTAACGTTTTATTTGATGGATTTTTAAAAAATGTTTCCTAAAGATCCTAGTGTAGTTTACGAACTTTGACCTAGTGTAGTTTGTGTCCCCTTTTGCGTCAGGGGAACATAAACTACACTTGCTCTGGAAGCGTTACTTGCCATTTGCATTTAATATACAGGGTGTCCCATAAGTCCGGTCTCATAGGAAAATTTATTTTAAATTAAATTTACAAAAGCAATACATTAGAACTCAAACAAGTGTTAAAATGAATGTCCTTTATCACGAGTTACACTCGTGAGGAAAGGGGCCTCCGCCTTTTCCTCAGGAGTGTAACTCACTTCTATATTAGCTATTGCGTGTTATTCTACCTGCAAACAAAAAAAAAGGTCCCAAAACAAGATATCAATTTGGAAAGGAAACGCAGAATAGTGCTCAAGCGCTTTCGTCTAATGATGAACTCTTTATTTACTTCAGTATTCCTGAGGATGAGACTTTTCGAGACTCTTTATTTATTTCAATGTTCCTGAGGATGTCATTAGACGAAAGCGCTTGAGCACCATTCTGTGTTTCATTTCCTTCGTGTTTTTTTTTTCATCATAAATATTTTTCACGTGTTACTTTCGTGAAATAATTTTCATATATATATATATAATTCAAAAGGAAACTTAGTAATTGTTCTAAGTATTTGTCAGAAGATAGCTACGTTTCATCAGAACTTAAAAACTAAAATTAAAATATAAAATAAAGATTACAAAATCCGATAAGTACGTCATACTTTTGTTCTAGTCAGAATTTAATCTTTTTATCTCATAATTCTGCGCTGTTTTGCTATCAAACTACAGAAAACAAGTGATGATGATAATAGTAATGGCTTCTTAAATTATGCCATAAGAATGTATAATGTTATCTTAACAATCTTATGTTAACTGATGGTAAATAAAGACGCGACAACAACGTGTTACTAAATATGTAATAAAATCAGTGAGGAGGGTCAGGAACTGGTACAGCTTTCAGGCCAACTAATGCTGTACATTGGGCTAACAGCTGGGATATTATTAACCAGCATCACTGGGATTCGATACCCCGAATCCCCGATCTTAGTGTGTTCACTTCGTTTATACTGATATACCCCGGTTTTCGCAAGTGTTACGTTCCTCATACTCATTACGAATAGCGAGTCATTTTTTTCCTACATAAATACATGTTTTATAGGAGGGATGCGTTCCGGTGGCCATTTTTCAGAAGGTAAGATGTTTGGATACGTTCCCATATGATACATAAAAGCAAGTATAAAACACAAATACAGTCCTGTATTAGCATAGTAAGTTATTAATAACATCAATAAAAGAATAAGCATACCTGTACTGTACTTTTATTTCCTCAAACCACCCCCGACTGGGGTCAAACCACCCCCGACTCGCACTGAAAGTTTCACCACCACTGCTCTCACCTTCACCAACGACTTCCTTCCTCACATCTCGCCACAAAGACCGTGTCTTTTCTTGAATAATGTCCCGCGATACGGCCTCATACGGGCATGCTGCGCTGCGTTTGGTAGCAGGCAGAGTTGCGAATTATTTTTTCCCTTATCTGGCATTGCGAATAACGGAGCTGAGTTTGCGAATAGCGGAATCTGGTGTCAAAAAATATATTACGTATAAGCGAAGCTACGAATATCGAAGCTATGAATAACGGGGTATACCTGTATAGGGAAAAGGAGTTACCCACTAAACTCCCGACGCTGACTATAAAATATGTATGATATATGGAAAAATCTATTTCAAAACTTACACAAACATATTTTACAAACTTACATAAAGATATTTTACAAACTTACACAGACATATTTTACAAACTTACACAGACATATTTTACAAACTTACATAAAGATATTTTACAAACTTATACAGACATATTTTACAAACTTATACAGACATATTTTACAAACTTATACAGACATATTTTACAAACTTACATAAAGATATTTTACAAACTTATACAGACATATTTTACAAGCTTACAGAGACATATTTTAATAGTTCATAACTAAAATATTTACGTAAAAATATTGTAATTTAGAATTTGTTAAAAAACTTTAATTACTGACGCGCTTCTCAAGTTAATTTCCATATTGTATTCCATGTTATCATGGATGCATTCGAGATTGTCATCTCATTTCTTGCATTAAAAATTGATGAAATTTTTTTAAAGTTTAATACTGTAGATAAAGTTCTGGGTCCCATCTCATTTGATGCAGGAGGCAGACATTAAAATTTCGCGATAAGAGAATATCAGAAATGATTTGAAACGAATATTTTCTGGAAATTTAACCGTAATTCTTTTCTTTCGTTGTATTCTCTCGTGTTTATTAGAAAATTAACACGTATTATAAAACCTTTCTAAATTTAACAGTTTGTCGAAGTTTCTGGATTTCCATTTGGCTCGGGTTAATTTTAACATTTGATTTCTGAATTAAATATCTCGGGACCAACCTTCACATTATTAATATACAAACAAACTCAAAATAATGTGTGTCAGTTAATACTGTAATAATAATATTAACATTAATAATAATGATGATAATAATGATGATATTAATAATGATGATAATAATAATAATTATCATCATCATCATCATCAGTTATGTAAAAATAATGTAACTAAAAATTGAATTGTCTATCGAATACATTAGTGAAAGCCTTTTAGCTTTAGTTTCTAGTATAAAATAATAAAATATAAAATGGAAATTTTCTATAATTTTAATTGAAATAAACATCCAAGTATGGTATTACGGCTTTTTAATGAAAAGGTCCTCTAATAACGTTATTACACTCAAATACCTCACTAATAACTCTTGATCCTCCTTTAATGTCTGTATATAAGCGAGGTATACTTTATTTTAATTATTTTTTTAAATACTGTTTGCTTTTATTAAACAAAAGTCCAAAAAATATTTGATATGACGTCACTGTGTAACATTATTAACAATAATTTTAGATCTGAAAATTTACAGTGATCGACTTTTTCTCAAAGACGAAGAAATGAATAGGATTTACACTTTACATTTTTTTTGTTTTTTTTTAACTGCGATCATTGATGGATATTTGATTGATGGGGTTACATTCGAATTGCATCAAGTCTCTTAGTCTAAGCTAAATTTTCATTAGTAATTATGATTGAATCTAAAATATATATACCTATATATACAGTGTGTGTTTATATATATATATATATAATATAATATATATATATATATATATATTATATATTGATTGATTGATTGATTGATTGATTGCATCACCTCATTTGCAAATTACTCGTAACTTTGCATGATGGAAAAAAATTGTAATTTATTTAAAAAAAAAAAAAAAAAACTTCGCCATTAAAATTTTTAGTCAGAATGCGTCATACATCATCGTGAAATCGAATCCATTTTAGGTGGAGACTAACTGTGTTTTAGAAGTTTACATTTACAAAATGCATTATATATGAGAGAGAGAGAGGGGGGCCAACAAAGACCCTAAGATCCACTCTAGGCTAGCCCAAGAAGAGAGTACAAAAGTTAGAATTAGCAATGATAAAAGGAATACTGATTACACCATGCTTACATTTATAGACGTGTAAAGCTTTCACACTGAAATAGTAATAATAGTAAAGTATAGAACGGACAAGGCTCTCTTCCTCCTTCGCCAAGCACTGCTGACAGAAAATAGTGGTGAAAGAAGATTTATAGGAAAGTAGAAAAAAGTATAATGAAGAGAATAACTTCAGAGTTCATTCACACCATGCGTAACCTTATCTCGTGTACTCAGTTACGCATTAGAAGACAGCGAGCGGAAAATAAAGGATAGCACGAATATTAAACTACATCTAATCTACACCATGCACTTTTTTAATGAATTTTTTATTTAGTTATCATATACAAGAAGTCATCATTTCGTCGTCGTATCATTTCTCCGTAGACTACCAAAGCCGCCATACCGAAGATTTATCATGTAGCAATTTATATTGCGTCCTTCTCATAGGATAAAGGAACGCTGGCCCAGCTGGCCAGACCTGCAATTTAACAATACTCCATGCATAATGGGGAATAATAATGCATAATATGCATAATTTCTATCTGGCAGAGAGAGAGAGAGAGAGAGAGAGAGCGTGTGGGGGAGGGGAGGGGTTAACTGCATCCCCAAATGCCGCACGTAATATTTTCATATATAAAAAAAATAGGAACTATAGGGGTGGTCATTTGGGTGCCCTAATAATTGTAATCTTGCATGGAAATTTTGCTGCATAGATGACAAACTGTATATTCATCAAAAGAAAGAGTCATCCTGTTTTTCATTAAAAGAATATTTATTTGTTTAACTTCATTCAGTTAATCCCATAAACCTGCATAATCATCGTCAAGTAACCAACCGTCATGTTTCTCTCGAAAAATTGAAGTTCAAAAAATCACAAGGCCATTTTTATGAATTAAAGCATAATAATATGACCACTAACTTCAACGAAAGTATTTACGAAAAAATAAATTAGTACAGTGGTGGACGGTATAGTAAACAGCTTGTACGGTATAGTAAACAAACATCAGGAAACGTTCCCAGGCATAGAGTAAAACCCTACGTTTATAGCAAACTTATAGTGAACTTAACCAATATTGAACACTACCTTTCAACACGTTGACCTTCTTCCCTGTTTATTATCATTCCTTGTTTTGTACTTGTTAAACAATTATCAGTCCAGTTAAGAGCTTGACCCCATATTCCGTAAGCTTGAAGGTTTTCTAACAATCGTCTACGTTTTCTGAAAATCTAAATATCTATCTATCTACCGCCCTATGGCGCCACGGAAAAATTCTAACAGATTTGTTAAACAAGATTTGTAACTGCGAAACTCGTACTGACTTTGTTTAATAAAATTTTTGCCTTTAGGATGTTCGATCGTACGGTTACTGCACACGTTACTAGTCTCTGCAATGAAAGACGTATTCTTAACAATAAAACCGATGCAAAGGCACAATCATTCATTGACCAAAAGATTGCTTCCAATCGCGAGCAAATGTCAATTAAAGACGTCTTTTCTAAAGATTAATATTTATTGTCAATTTTCAATTGTAACATATCTCAGTTTTAATGTATATCATAATTATTGTACAGTTTTCTTATTATTAAATGATTATCTTGCTTTTTTGAGATATTCATTAGCCTTTTCTAGTGGAAATCTTGCAGTGTTGACCCACCTACAGATATAGTAAACATTCGGATACAGTAAACTTTTGACCAGGAACCGACCAGTTTACTATAACCGTGGTCTATTGTAAACTCTTTTATAAAATTTGAAGTATTTAAAATAAAATATTCTAAAATGGGTTCAGTAAATGGAAGTGATATCTTGCCTACCTCGAAGTCCAAATTAACAACGCTAATTGGTAATTGCAGAGTGAATGCCCTTAATCGGCTTAGGTTTCCACAAGAGAGAAGGTAAAGTCCGGTTACTAATACACACACACAGTGTATGTATATATAGCGTGATTCACAAATGCGTTTCATAAGTCGCAGGGTGTATTCTTAAGACAAAAGTAAAGAAAAAAGACCACAGAAACATAGGTCGAGAGACTCGTAGGTTTTGAGCTATAGCACGCGACAGAAAAATGAAACTCCTAAAGATTTTTTACAGTTTATGCAAATACACAGTGTGATACATTGGCTTCATTAAAGTAAATGTTTGAAATTCGTTCCTACTTCTTGAATGCATGCCTCAGCACGTCGCAAAATAGGATAGAGGAGAGATGGTTATTAAAGGGGGAAAATGAGTGAGTATGAACAACTGAGGGAATGGTGGTTAGCGGTAGTTTACGATGAGGTACGGATAGGGAGAGAGAGAGAGAGAGAGGGAGGGAGGGAGGGAGGGAGAGGGAGGGAGAGATATAGATAGAGATAGAGATAGAGGAAAGAATTTCGACCATATACTTTAATGAAGCAAATGTATCACACTGTGTATTTGCATAAAATGTAAAAAATCTGTGCGAGTTTCATTTTCTGTCGCGTGCTATAGCTCGAAACCTACGAGTTTCTCGACTTATGTTTTATGTGGTCTTTTTTCGGATCAAATGTAGAATTCGGACCCCAGCCTTCTTTAGTTAGCTTTATAAGGCTAACTAACGAAAATATCATGACCTAACCTAACCAATCGTCAAGGGCGTACAGTTAACCTAACGATTGGTTAGGTTAGGTCGTGATATTTTCGTTAGTTAGCCTTATAAAGCTAACTAAAGAAGGCTGGGGTCCGAATTCTACATTTTATCCCTTTTTTCTTTACTTTTGTCTAAAAAATACACCCTGCGATTTATGAAACATTTATGTATTATTCTGTGTATATATATATATATTCACTCGTATAATTCGTCTCAGATCTATTGTTTCTCGTTTTCAAGCCATTATTTCTTGTAATGTTCCTATCGTCTAGGTAAAGAAAAGCTCATTATTTATGTAAAAAGAGATTTAAAATTCTAAATATCTTAATTAATTCACCTCTTAAACGCCTATTTTTCATTGTATACAAATTCAGCTCTTTGAGTCTGTCTTCGTATGGTTTATTACGAAAAGATGGGATAAGCTTTGTTGCGCAGCGTTGAACCCCTTTTTACGATTCAAAATTTTACAACGTATTCCAAATGAGGACTAAGAAGACACACAATAAGAGACACGAAACAAATCTTTGGATTTTAAAATTACGAGACATAAAACCCTATACCTTTTTAACTTTAGTATTTGCATTAGCGAGCGAACATTGCTTTGAGAACTTTAAATCCAATATAACAATGACACTTAAATCTTTTTCCTCCGAGAATACGTTTAACGCACTACTTCCTATAGTATAATTAAGTTCACTATTATAATAACCTAAAGGGTGGCCACAAAGTCCCTTTGCGTGAAAAAAACGAGGGCAACCTACAGATATACTGTAATTTCATTACAAAGGGACCTTGTGGCCATTCTGTATATGCATAACTTTACATTTATGTAAGTTAAATTTCATTTGACACTTATTAGACTTAATTTGTGGCACAATCTTAATAATTTAATAATCTCTATCCGATAAACTAATTGTTTTACCTCCAATTTTAGTATCGCCGTCAAAGTTAGACATTTTACTGAATAAACTGACGTCAAGGTCGTTTACATATACCTATATAATGAAAAATACTGGTCCCAAAACTGACCCTTGCGGGAATACCGCTCGTTACATTAGTCCACCTTGACCCTCTTCCCCGTTTATTATCACTTTCTATTTTGTATTTGTTAAACAATTATCAGTCCAGTTAAGAGCTTGACCCTATATTCCGTAAGCTTGAAGGTTTTCTAACAATCGTTTACGCTTTCTGAAAATCTAAATATATATCTATCTACCGCCATATTAAAATGATAAATAATGATAGCGTCACGAAAAAATTCTAACAGATTTTGTTAAACAAGATTTGTATCTACGAAACCTGTACTTACTTTGTTTAATAAGATTATTGCCCTCAAGATGTTCTACCACACGGTTATTGCACATTATTACTAGGCTCTGCAATAAAAGACGTATTCTTAACCGATGCAAAGAAGGTATTAAAATCACAGCTATTTCTATCATTTAGATCACACCTTCAAATTACATCTTTTAACGCTTCCAGGCATAAAGCACGTGTAGAAATTTACGATAATAGATTCTTGAAATATCCCATGTTAAGAAAGCTAACGCTATAACCGTTCATCCCAGTTTAGCGAACTTAATGAAGCTCTAAAATTATCGAAATATACTCCCCTAAAATCAAACAACTTAAAGTTATTTAATTCTTCATGAGTTTTAGCATAAACCGAAAAACGTATATTATGATAGCTATTAGCTATTACCTAAACTTTCTCTTTAGCTATTCCCTTTAGCTATTTCTCTTTAGCTATTTCTCTTTAGCTATTACCTAAACTTGTTCTACTTTCTGAACTGAATTTTCATTAGTAATTGAGTAAAATAACCGATATTACAGTAAGTCTGAAATATTCTCACCATGCGTCGGCTAGAATAGTTTTTTGAAAAATAACGTTATATTGTTAACCCTTTCACTCACGAATTATGATATAGGGTAAAAAAGAAATTTGCCTTTATATGCGGTTACATAAAAATAAATAGGGTTTATTTTCTATCTATACAGTTGTGTACCCATTGAATGAAAGGGTGAAAGATCAATCAAACGTATACTATCAGCAACGCTGCTTAAGGTATTAAAATTTACTTTTAAGCAGTTAAAGTCCACTACTATAATTTTTTTTATGCGGGAAGGAGGGGCCAAGGGGTGAACGCCCATAAAAGCGCCCTCCCTATAGAAGAAGAGAGCCAAAATCAAGGTCCAGGGTTTTGAAGATGCCTAGACATTCAGCGTTTGAAAGATTGGGAGTGATAGGCAGGGGGAAAGATGGATTGCTGAAGAGTGTTCCAGAGTTGACCCGATTGAGCAGATGAAAGATTGAAAATGCGTTAGAGAGTTGGACAGAAAAGGAATGAGAAAGTGTAGAAAGTCTGGTGCTGCGTGACCTCCTTAAAGGAGGAGGCATGCAGTTAGAGAGAGTTCAGAATAGCAGTGTCCGTTATAATAGCGATAGTAAAAAGAGAGTAAGGCAACAATGCGGCGAAGAGAGAGGGATTGAAGACAGTGAAGAGTGGGTGCTAGGACAGAACCCTGAGGAACACCACTGTTGATAGCTATAGGAGAAGAACAGTGGCCATCTACAACAGCAGCTATAGACCGGCCAGGAACACGCAAGAATACTTCTTAAATAACATTTTTCTGGTAAGCCTAAAATAAAAGAATTACTACACAATATGTAACAATTGTAACTACTACTAAATATTAAACGCCGCTGTAGACATAAACTTTTTTTTATGTAACCACACGAAATTTGAAAAGACAATCTCCAAATATCTTTAAAAAAATATAAAAACCAAGTAAGAGCGCTTAAAAGGCACGTTTAGACAACGAGGTTGTGTCTTGCTGAATGGGTGTCTGAGGTTAGAGATAGAGACGTATAGACAGCGATATTATACACTTCTTAACGATACATACTAACAAGCTAGAAAATTACGCTTTGTCAAATAGTATGAAACTAGCAAAACATTTCTATTAAAGCCTCTACAACATGAACAACAATCCGTTCACGTGACATTACAACAAACAAAATCAGAAAGAAATATACAACAACACTTTTGTGAGCAAACAAAACTTCCTACATAAAATGTGTTCCAAAACCTTCATAAAATAACCAATAAAAACAAATTTTAGTGTTATGGACGTTTTAAGCTATTGAATCCTCTGTATAATAACATCTCCAATACAAAAACATGATCATTAATAGCTTTTTTCATACGCATATAGAGTTCTTTTGTTCATAAATGCATTCCTTTTCCAAACATAATAATAATAACAATATCAATAATAATAATAATTCAGCGGCTTGTTTCTCTCGTAATATTGAATTTGCACAAAGGTTAAAACGTTCATTCTGACCCCTTAATTGAATGCCTATAATGTTATAATGTTTCAGACCAACAAAGACCCTAGGATCCACTCATGGCTGGTCTACCTAACTGTGTTCGTAATCGTGTATTGTGTATGTCCTCCGTGGTGGCGGAGGGGACCTACAATTTTACGTGGGTTCCGAACCACAAGAACATAAGAAACTTATTTAAAAACTGCTGGTAAATTGGCAACGACCAATTTTTACGAAACTAAATAATTATCAATTTAAAAATAATTAATTATCGGTTTAAAACTAAAGATAGAATCTCTCGGTCCAGAGGAGCAAGTCATAATAGACTACTATCCACAAATATATTACATTCTATATCTACTTATAACGGACATGCAAATATATCAGATCCAAAGAATCCAGTCAATTTCATTACGGTATCCATCAAGTCACGGTCCATATCGATTGCGGACCAAGTCAAAATTTACAACCATATACATTATCAATTTAAAAATAATTATCGATTTAAAACTAAAGATAGAATCTCTCGATCCAGAGGATCAAGTCATAATAGACTACTATCCACAAATATGTTACACTCTATATCTATTATATAACGGACATGCAAATATATCAGATCCAAAGAATCCAGTCAATTTCATTACGGTATCCATCAAGTCACGGTTCATATCGATTGCGGACCAAGTCAAATTTACAACCATATACATTACAATATATACACATACGAGGAAAAGTGTAGGTGTGGCTGTAAAGACTGTACAGTAATGTAGAAATGTGTGTGCACCCATATGGGTCTCCCATTTAAAGGTGTTTGTGGGGCAAGTGAAGATCATGAGTTTTTCAATACCTCACAGTACTATGGGGGGCACCGCTCGGCAGAGGAATCTCTTTAAATGGGGTGTGTAAGGACAGAGAGTATCCCCTAACCCAAGACGCTGCCTCCCTATATCCCACAACACTTGTGTTGAGCTGTGGGATCTATCCCACAAAGCCTTAATTTTACTATCTTAAACTATACCCTTTCTATCAACATGCGCGTCCAATCGATTCTTAAACATGTTTATAGACGTGCTACTAATTATTTACCGGCAAACTATTCCAGCTATTTACTATTCTATGCGTAAAAAAGTTTTTCGCAACTGCTGTCTCGAACCTTCTACTTGTCAACTTACACCCGTTATTTCTAGTCCTATTATATTGAGATATTTCGAAAAAGCTATCTCTATCTACGTTATCAAACCCATTCATAATTTTGAAAACCTGGATTAGATCACCCCTTAACCTCCTAGTCTCGAGTGTAGTCAATTTTAACTCTTTAAGCCTATCCTCGTACGACTTTGACCTAAGAGACGGAATCATCTTAGTTGCTCGTCTTTGAACTCTTTCGATTTTGTCTATATCTTTGCGCATATGCGGATTCCAAAATTGGACCGCGTACTCCAAATGGGGTCTAACTAATGATTTATAAAGAGGAACTATAATATCGCGCGATTTGTACTCAAAATTTCGAGCTATAAAACCTAACACTTTGTTCGCCTTATTGACCGCCGCTGTACTTTGTTTCGCTACTTTTAAATCACCAGTGACTATAACTCCTAAATCTTTTTCCTGCTCTACGCTTGTTAAATCTTTCCCTGACATACTATACGCAAAATTACCTTTACGCGAACCTATATGCATAATTTTGCACTTATCCACGTTAAATCTCATTTGCCATGTGACTGACCAATCAACGATTTTATTCAGATCTTCCTGAATTTTACCTCTATCTTCGTCATTAATCGCCCTACCACCCAGCTTCGTGTCATCCGCAAACTTTGAAACTGTACTGACTAGGCCGACATCTAAATCGTTAATATATATAAGAAAAAGCAAGGGGCCCAATACAGAACCCTGAGGAACGCCACTTATTATTGATTGGCTTTTATCATCAAATTAAAAAACTATGGAAAAAACCGAAGGTGTCTCTCTACTTCTGTCAACCCTCTGTCACTCTGTGTAACACTGTACATCCGATGAATAAGTGAACGAAAGAATAAAACTCGTTTAAAGCGATGTCCAACCATAAGTGAGTATTTTATTTGAGATCAGGAAAGACCTTTACAAATCTGACAAATAGTTTCAGTTAGGCAATTATTGCATTCTGTTTATGTACGCAAAGCTATTAAAAACGGGGGTTTCCATGCACTTGCATGCATGACAGCGATATGTTATTTTGCATGAAGATTTAATAACACTGAATCTCTGCAGCGAGTTCGTATATCTTATACCAAATGGCAATTCTGTATATTTCGAGTGAATTCCGTGCCTCCGCTTGAATTTACAGTAGAACATCTGTCACCCCCATTACCCCATCAACCCCATCACGCTTTCAACCCCATCAACCCCACCCCAACGAGAAGAATGGAAAATAAAATTCAACAATTTGGGGTTTGGATACGTAAAAGGAAATTTGTTGTGTGCAGTTGTTGTACGGTGGTTGTATTTAATTAAGTAATTTCTGCTTCATTGCCACATTTGATTTGCATATGGAAACTTTACTCTCTCTCTCTCTCTTCTCTCTCTCTCTCTCTCTCTCTCATATACACATACACACACGCGTACACTAAAATATTGATTAACATATACAGTATATATGTTGTTCTATTTTGGCATTTCTGTGTTTGCAGTAATATAAATGCGAATAAAGAGTTAATATTTATTGGGTATGATACCACTTCCATGCATATAAAATTAAGATGTCTTATTTCTAATATAGTCTCGATGGGCAGGATTCGAACCAACCACCTCTTCAGTAGAAAGGCTTGGGTGCTAGCTACTACGTTACAACAGGACTGAAGTTAGAACAACTTGACATATATTTGAATAACCGAGGAAACGCATAACGCTTTCGTACCCAGAGGCGTTTTATGTATTAACCCTTCTGCACTCGAGCTAATGACCATCATTTCATTCAAATTATCTGGTGCAAAGTTGGTGTTCCATAGATGGAATACCATGCATTAAAACGCGTGAATTTGCAAAATACAAAATTACCCTCACGTTCTTTTTCAGATTCAATTTCTTTTTGTTTTTCTTTTTATCCCCCTTCCAAACCCCCATCCCCCCAAAAGCATCGACCCCCCTAAAAATATTTCTTTTTTAATCTTGCTTAAAAGTATGCACTTTAAATGCAATAACCGCACTAAAATAAGATGAAAAGGGGAAAGGCAATAAAGTAGGAAACTTGGAGGAGCTTGGGGGACTCGAACCCGCCTCCCGGGGTTTCGAAGTCAGCTAAACCAGTTCATTTCCACCTTGTTCAAAAGTAATTTTAGTTAAAATAACTTAAAAGTGATCAAATAAACCAAAAACGACCCCTTTTTTTGGGGGGGGGGCCATATCTTAAAATCATATTAACTCGTAGGGACCACCCAGTCTGTTGCTGTTTGGTATTCCTTTGTATTCCCTTGTATTCCCTTGTATTCCTTACTCTTAAATATTAAACATAATTTATTATGACTGATTTTTAATATATATTATGAAGACCTTTGACATTATATCCAAATACGATTTAATTAAACACTGAATAAAACATTAATTTCAGAGGGACTAAATATGTAATGCAGAAAACCCTTCTTCAGTCATATCCTTTGGACTATATTAACTCGAGTTGATAACAATTAAAAGGAATTTATTAGTTTAATTTTAATTAATAATTTAATAACTAATTCTAAATTTATAAAATAAATATTAAAATTTTTACAATTTCTGTTGTTACATTAAGTTTTACATAAAATAAGTAATTGCCAACTGAATTATTTATTTTATTATGGCCCTTAATTAAGCTTCAGGCTTTACTGGGCTCTCGGCTTAAATAAAGATAAAACATAGCTTCATAGTTAGTTATAATTAATAAAATGTAAACCATGAATAAGAAATACTAATTAATAAATTTAAAATACATAAACGAATTAAGAGTTGAAAATTAAACAATAAATTTAAGTCGTTGTGACGTCATTAAAATCATTGTGGAGATATTTATTTTTTAGTTATTTATATTTATTTATATTTATTTATATTTATAAATAAGTTATTTATATGATAAATATTACAATATTACAATTTCTGTTACGTTACATTAATACAATAATGCAAATAATACAATAATACTGTCGGTTGCACTATTTATTTTATATAATTTAGGCCTTAATCTTTAGTCTTTACTGGGCTCTCAGATTAAATAGAGATAAAATACACTTAGTGGAATATCAGATACTACAAATCGATGAATCGGTACAGAATTTAAATTCTGTACCGATTCATCAATTTGTAGTACCTGGTATTCCATGCATTAAAACCAAGCTCACCCTCTCGTCTATTGTTAATTTCGCAGCCATCCCCTACCTAAAAGAAAAAAATATATAATCAACACTGAAAATTCCTATGATGCGCGACTTTTGTGCCACCCTGTATATATATATATATATATATTATTATTATTATTATTATTATTATTATTATTATTATTATTATACGGGGCTCCAATAAATCTTAGCCCCCCGCCCATGGCCTAAACCATTAGAGGTACAGTAAAACTAAACATACCTTACAAAAGAGAATTTAATCCTGCATTTAATGAGAAACAATTAAAACTTGGTGTTCCCGCCAGTGGCTTCCAAGACAGCCTGAATTCGCTTTGGGTAGCTTGCCAAAAGTGACGTGAATAGATCTTGATCGTTACGCAAATTTGCTAAAACAGTTTCAATGTGTTGCGTCATTGTATCCTTCGAAAATCGATTTGCTGCAGGTTCTTGAAACAAGAGACATTCAACCTTGTCCTTTATAACTGATCCAATATGTTCACAGACGTTCAGGTCAGGAGAATTTCCTGGCCATTCTTCATTTCCAAAGAAATCGATCTCATGGTTCCGCAACAACTGTTGAGGCTAATACCTTAAAGCAGGGGGCCTTATCGTGCAGAAGTGTGACCTGATCGACATCCATAACATTGTTTGGGTTTCTTAGAAAAGGAATGACATGCTGGGATAGAATAATATCACGAAAATACTGTCCATCCCAACTCTGACCATTTGACTTCAGCACCCACATGAGCTTCTTTGCAGTGAACAAAACAAACACACCAACACAGTCTGGACTTTTTAATAATTCGCGATAATGTTCATTGTCATCGATTTCAGCTGGTGTTGTGGCCCACACTCGGTCATTTTGGTAGTTAGGCCGACGTGTTACGTAAACAAAAAATTCATCGGAGACAGCTAAATGCATGAAATCATCCACATCCCAATCATCAAGATAATGGGCAAACCACATTCTGTCATCGATGTTAAGTTGAGTTTTTCTTGGCTTTGGAAGTTCATGCCAAGGCTTTAAACCTTGCCTATGACGGTACAGTCGAATGATCTCACCACTAACGATCTTTCCTCTCAACACTTCGATCTCTCTAGAAAGTTTAGCACAGCTGTTTTTCCGCTTACGCGTACCGCTTTCAATGATGTCCTTTGTTTCTTGAGAGAGTGACAAATTTGGGCGGCCAGATTTGGTTGTATCCATTTCACATTCATCCAAAGTTTTATCCCAATTTCTTTTGACGAAGTCTTCACTCCTTCGCAACTTTTTGGCAACCCATGAACGTGTTATGAAGGTGGCTCCAGCATCACGAGCTTCCCGAAATGTTATTGCTCGTACGCGATCTATCACACGTTGCCTCTCCGAATCACCAATTAATTGAGAAGCCATTATATTATCACTTTATCAGCTAGAGTAATTTTAAAACCTGCAATAAATAAAGAATTTTATATATTTTTATAATCACTAAAAACTATTTCGATATAAGTAAACATGTAAGCTGCAAATGGGGGGGGGGGGGTAAGGTTTTTTTGGAACCCCTTAGATATGAAGCAAATAGGGACAAAGTCATTACTGAAGCTATGATATCAATACAGTACAAAGAACTGATAGTTAGACACGAGAATTGAACAAGACAGTACTGCACACTTAATCCTAGATTTTTATTAGTATTCCCTTATTAATTGAGATTTTAACTTATTTTTATACGAGTTTACGTTTCAAATATTTTTTTTTATCAGCACTTATATCATTTCATAGTTTCAGTCCAATGAAATCGGTGATATTTGAAATAAAGTCGATCTAAATGGAGGTATAACATGCTTTGATCTATTTTTAGTTTGATATGAATTAACTATTTTGATGAGTTACAAAATATTTATTTATTCACTGTAAGTCAATAATTTTCATCTTACGTTTGTAAGTGAATGTAAACTGTGCCATTTTGATTAAATTTTTTAACTTTAATAGTTTCAGCTCTTTAATAAAGGCATTTAAATGATCATGGAAATCAGCATCAGATAATAACCTTATTGCTTGCTTTTGGATGACAAAGATACTGTTTAAAGCGTTGTTAGTGGAATTTCTCCATACAAGGATGCAGTACGTTATATAAAGAAGAACAAGAGTATGATACAGAGTTAATAAAGCCTGTTTAGGGACTACACTTCTAAGCTTAAATATTATAGCAACGCTCCTTGAAATTTTTTTTAGATATAATTTACATGGTCATTCCACTGCAAATTCTTGTCTAGAAATTTTGTTACACTAAGAAGTTTTTTTACAGTACACGCCTTTACAGCGGTTTCATCAACATTTAGTTCATCAAGATACACATTTTGTTTATTAGTAAAAATCATGGAATTTGTTTTATTGGTATTTAGAAAGCGTTTATTGGAGGTTAACTCTTTCATAACTTTGATGACTTTTGTTTTAAGTCTGTCCTTAAATGAATTAACATCTTTGCAAGAAAAGGGTACAGTTGTAAACTTGTAACGTCTGCAAACATTATGAAGCTTAGTATATCAGAAAAGCGTGGTGGAAGGTCATTTATTTATAATAAAAATAACAGTAGACCCAAGACTGATCCCTGGGGTACACCATGTTTAAAAATCGTTTTAGTCGAGCAGACCCATTTTACTGATACAAATTAATATGTATTGGGCAAATAACTTTTAAACCAATCACTGATAGCTCCTCTAAAGCCAAAAACAATACAGGGTGTCTCAAAAGTCACTATCTATTTCGGTGACATTAGATGTTTTTTAAAAAAATGCTATGCTGGCATAAAGATATGTACTTCTGGTGCAAATTTGTGTATTTAAAAAAAGTTAATTGGTTTATTATCTTGACATGCTTGAACAATTCCTCGAACCTCAACTTTTTACAGATGGCATTCTTGACACAGTAGTTTTTCAGCAGGATGGAGCACCGTGCCATTATGCAATAATTGTACGTGATTATCTTGAGAGACGCTTCCCCGGTCGCTGGATTGGTCGTGGAGGAACACAACCATGGGCAGCACGTTCACCCGATTTAACACCATTAGATTTTTTCGCCTGGGGTTTCATTAAGTCTAAGGTGTACACTGGTAGAAGAATTAGTGATGTAGCCGAACTTCGAAATCGTATTACCGATGCAGTTCAGAAAATAACACCTCAAATGCTGGAAAGTGTGTTCCGGGAAACAACTTATCGATTTGAGCTCTGTAGAGACACTGATGGTCGCCATGTGGAGACAGATAAATAAATAGCACTAATTCTTTGTGGCACTTACTTTGAAATAAATATATTTTTCATGTCTTAAACCAGTTTTTCGTAATTCCCATTATTTTTCAAAATAGATAGTGACTTTTGAGACACCCTGTATAATTTGTTAAGTAGAATATTATGGTTTGTTACATCAAAAACCTTAAGCAAATCTATAAACACAAAATAATTTTTTTTCTTTGTCCTTTTTTAGCGACATTTGCAATTTCCATAAAATTTAAAATGCAACAATTTCTGTTGATTTAATTTTACGAAAGCCATATTGATTTGGAGATAATAAATTGTGATATGCCAAATATTCCTACATTTTGCATTTTTTACAATATTCTAAATTTTTTACAGATAATGGACACACGGGCCTGTAATTAGTTGTTAATGCAGGATAAACCCCCTTAAACAGGAGTGCTATGCAACCAATTTTTAGCATTGATGGGAATATTCCTTTGGAAATATTTTGGTTGATAATTTTAGCAAAGGTTACAGATATTTTATCTTTAACAGGCTTCAGTATAGGTATAGGAATGTTATGAATGCTATTTTTTGTATTTTTTAATTTACCAATAAGATTCCGGACCTCAGCAGAGGTAGCAGGAACAAAAGAAAATGACAGGGTGGTATAGTCTAACGGTGAATGATCATTATTTAGTAACTGTGAGTGAAGCTTACCGGCTGAAATGGTCATTTAAAGAGTTTGCTATAGAAATATCAGTAATGTCTTTATTGGAACATCTAGTTTCTCTACTGAATTTTACTTAATTTGGTTTCCGATAAAACCGTTTATGACTGACCATGTGTTTTTCCATGTCTCCTTTCTATTTGGAAAATTAATCGTTATAATAATTATATTTTCCAATTTTTATAATTTATTTAATTTATTTCTACATTGAGTATATTTTACTTGAGGAATTTTATTTTGTAATTGCAATTTGAATAATTTATCTCTGTTCTTTATTGAAGTGATAATTCCTGGAGCGATCCATGAATTTACGACACTTTTGGAGGAAACTATTTTCCTCCTTAAAGGAATGCAAGTATTAAAAATATGAAATAAGGAGTCACAGAAGAACTTGAACATATGATCTGGATCACTTACAACATTAATTGACATTTATAACATTAACTTCGTATTAAAATAGATATTTTAATGTAACCTATCATGGTTTGATTACGATTTTGAATATGGCATACTTTCTTCTCCATAATTGCTACTAACTAGCTATTAAAAATGCAGTAGCGGTCAAAATATTCGATATCCTCTAGAGAGGAGATGGATCACAATCCGGTAGATCACAATCCGGATCCGGACATCAATGGTTTATACGATTTATTATAAAATGTAAACAAACTTTGACATTTTGAAAGAATCAGAATCAAATATCATCTATTTTTTTTTGTTTTCTTTTTAAAGTTTATATTCGCTGTTCCTTCGGGAAATTAAAAATGGAGATTTTGAGCTGATTTCGGTAAAATAATGTTATCAAGATTACGAAATAAAAAGACTGGTAAACCGTGTTGTTGTTGGTTGTTTTGTTGTTTTGTTGTTGTAACATTTGCTAAGTATAACAATGGATAAATATTTACCTATATTTTTATCTGAAATATAAAAAAAGCTGAAAATAGAGAGCAAGTGTAATTTACGTCACCCTGTTGCAAAAGGGGACACAAACTACACTAGGTCAAAGTTGGGGAACGTAAACTACACTAGGATCTTCAGGAGACATTTCTTAAACGAATCCATCAAATAAAATGTTAAAACTAACGAAAATATTACGACTTACCTAACCAATCGTCACATATATATATATATATATATATATATAATATATATATATATATATATCAGGGGCGTATATTCAGGGTGTGCTAGGTGTGCGCCGCACACCCAATAGATTTTCTGTAAATTAATATTTAATTAACCTTTTCTCTCCCTCTCTCAACTTTAGTCGAGATGAAAAAGATGCCCTAACCCTTAATTCCGCGCTCGACTGTTACACTAGTCGAGATGAGAAATGAGCTACTTCAATTCAGTTGTTCGGATTGTCTTCAAAACCATTCGGTAAAATTTTGGTACTGAGCGATAGAAGCGTCCCTAGAGCTTGTTTGAGGTGCGAAATTTCAGTATTGCGGTGCAGCGATATATATATATATATAATATATTATATATATATATATATATATATATATATATATATATATATATATATATATATATGAAAATTATTTCACGAAAGTAACACGTAAAAAATATTTATGATGAATAAAACCACGAAGGAAAGGAAACACAAAACGGTGCTCAAGCGCCATTAGACGAAAGCGCTTGAGCACCGTTTTGTGTTTCCTTTCCTTCGTGGTTTTATTCATCATATATATATATATATTAGGGTTTCTCCTTATATGCAGCTTTCTTCATCCTGGGAAACCCCAGGAATTCCCGGAAAAATGAAGCCAATTCCCGGGATCCCTGGAAATCCAGGAAATGGTTGTATATTTAAGAGAGATAATTTTTTTTATGTTCAGTGATAAAATACCCTTTTAGAATTGGGATAACCAATTACTTATGCCTAGATGACCACTTTTGCATTGTAATACTTGAATTGAGTTTACCAATTAGTGGTAACTATTTATTATTTATTAAACATAATATTTATCATGCTATTCATCTGCAGGGGGCAAATAAAAGGCTAAAATATTATATTCCTTTAATTATAATTAAGTGCATTTGCAAATAAAAAAAAAAAGAAAGAAAAGAACTTCATTAAAAAAAAATAATTTATACCTTTTATCTCAACATATTTTATCTTAAAATATTTAGCCAATACAAAAAAATAAAAATAAAATAAACTTCATTAGAAAAAATAATTTCATCCTTTTTATCTTAAAATATTTTATCTTAAAATATTTTTTTTTTAAATATTTATCTTAAAATATTTAAAGAGTCAATCAACATTTTTAAAATAGCTTCTTAAAAAACATAAACAATCGATACTTCTATCACTAAGACGAGTTCTCAACTTGATGATAAATAAACCTGCTGCAGAAAAGGCTCTTTCTGATTCAACAGAGGTTGGCAGAATGGTTTTCAGTGCATCAAATAAATTCATGATGTTTGAAGTTCTGTTCCCTATTGTCTCGAATAACTGCAGTTCTTGCTTCAAATGCTCGCTTCAACTCTGAGCAAGATGAGTTGCCTGCGATCGCTAGATAATATACTGAGTCTCGGTTCCTTGTATTATACGCAGCGCTAGCGACATTCCCTCGGCCAGTTTTTGTCATACGGGCCCACTTTTAGATTGTTCTGAGTTGCTAATGCTAGTAGGTGTTCATTTAAGAAAGCAGAAAAGTAGAATAAAATGTGGTAAATATTATGCAGTTTTCTTTAATTCTACCCAAGTGCCTTCTGATAACAAAAGAAAAAACAAATAAACCAATAAACTGTGCGGAAGTGCGAAATGGTGCGCGGAGGTGCGGTGTGCGGTCACCTCGGTAAGAAGGTGCGGTGGTGTGGGTGCGGAAGGTGTGCGGATTGGTCCGCACACCCGTGCGCACACTTGAACTTTAGAATTTTGTCAACTATTGACCAGTCAACATCTCTAATTTAGTGAGTGTTTTTACTTTTTACAGTTTACGGACTTTATTTAGTTAGCGATATTTTCAAACTTAATTTCATTTATCATTATCAACTTATCAAGTACTTGAAGTTTTGAACTATGGATCAGCAAGCTAGTGAATCTACTCAGCCAGCCAGTGTAGGCAGTAGGGTGTACCATTTTTGGGTCATTTTCAAAAAGTCAAGGTCCAGGAGTCTAATGTTGTGCCAAATGATGTCCTAAACACGAATTTTACAGGCATTTTCTAATCCGACAAATTTTGAATCCCCCCCACCCACCCTTGAAATTTTGCGCATCCCCTTTTCCTAAAAACCCCATATATCTCAAACACTATCAACTTTATCGAAAAATGTTATAGAATAAAAATGATTTAGAATCAAAAGTTCTATTAGAAAAGTTCATCAAAATAGAAATTTACTTAATTTTGAAAATTTTCATTTATTTTTTAAAAATTTAAATTAAAAAAATTTTTTGCTTGCAGTGCCTTCTTCTTAAATAAGGTGTTACCGCCACCTTTGAAGCATCACCCCAATGCAGCTTCGCGGCGGTGGGCTTTGTATTTGCTAGTTATAATGCAAATCATAATTAGTTTTTATTATAACTAGCCTATACAAAGTGAGGACAACCTCAAAACTATATATATATAAAATAAAGCTAAAAATTAACACTTTATCTATAGTTGTGAGGTCCCATCGTTTTTTTTTCCTTTATTCAACACTTTCCTCAAAAAAATAAAAAGAAACAAGTTTCCTAATTAGAAATCATTGATATAAGAGCTTTTTAAACATAAAAATAAGAAAAGACAATTTATGGTATATTTAATAACAAAAAAAAAAATCAGCCTCTTCTAAATTAAAACAATCTCTGCAAATAAAAATACCTAATCTATCTGTTAATGAACTATTCTTTACTGAGTTTCATTCTTTTAAGAGTCTCTTTACTAGGATCAGGAATTAGTCTTCTATTCTCTTCCACAATTTGCAAAAGACCTTGAAATTCTTCTTCATTTTGACATTTGTCATGAAAGTCTTGAACCATCTTGATTCCTCTTTCAGCGGTATCATTGACTACTCTAATAGATGAAAGAATGTTTTTTAGTTTGTTGTAGTCATCGACCTCTTCCCATGTTGATGCTGGTTTCTTTATCCATGAGTCTGGTTTTGACCCACAGCATTGAAATAAATGCCATGAAATTGGACCTACTAGCTGATGAAGCTTTGTGTCTTCCTTTAAAATGGGGAAAACAGGTTGCCCACATACATAATTTTCTGGAACTGGATATTTGTTTAAGGATTTTGCGATCTTATCTTTTTCATCATTACTTAGCGATCCAAAGAAACTCAAAGGGACCACTTCCTCCGTCAAATACCAGTAATGATTGGCAAAAGATTTCAAAGCAGCATTTGCAACTTCCCTATCTTCCTTCTTGTAATTCACCAAATCATGATAAAACTTCAGATCATTAGCTGGACTATTTAGTGAATTAGAACATAAAAGCCAGTATTTTCCATAAATTAATGCATTAAATAGACACATTCTCTTTAATTTCTTAATCAATGATTCATCATATGATGCTTGGTGGGCAAAAGCATACATTTTTATTGTATACAAAATCATTGCCATCCACCTGGCACGGTGCATTGCACCAGGTTTCCGCCAATGACTGTTTTCTCTGGAAACCTCTCCTAAAAGCATTAAAGTTGTTTCAGCAACTTCCTTATAGTCATCACGTGGAAAGCAGTCAGATTTCTTAAACATTGGGTCATAAATTCTACACATTCTTCCTTTAGGCCTCTTTGATACCTTGATTTAACATCAAGAACATTGTATGTAGATTTCGTATTAATTTTCTTCCATTTAGACTCGCGAAATTCTTTGAATAACTCAAACTCAGGAGATTTACTTGGGCCAAAAATGGTTTCATACACAGCACACAAAACTCTTTCAGCCACATGATGGCGGCATGCTAACCAAATCAATTTCTTTTGCAAAAGCTCTTCAAGTACTTACAGGAACCTTTCATCCATCCTGAATTGGATGCAGTGGTATCAAATGATACTCCAAAGACATTTTGCTTCAAGTTCCATTTTTCAATACTTTGAAATACAGAAGTGGCTTGAGACAATCCAGTGGAATCATCTATTATAGAAACTGATAAAAGTTTTTCTACATTTGGGTATCCAGTAACAAGTATTGCAAGGCGGTCTTCTTGTTCTGAACATGATTTAGTAAGCAGCTTGCTATCCCAATGTACTAGGCAGTGATCAGGAGGAGTAAAATCCTTGATGCAAGTTTCATATTTTCGTTTTCTTGTCTTTCGAGCGGCTCTTGCAGATGTGGTCCTGGAGAGAGAGAGTTTTTCAATATCCTTGCCACACCCAATGGCTACTGCAGCAGCAAAAACAGTCCGTTGTCCAATAGAGAGATTAAGTCTGTCTGCAGTGGAGGAAACCAATGGCGAGGCAAGAATATTTTTGGGGCTGGAAGCATTTGAAGGTCCTGCTGTAGGTTCTGTCGGAAACTCTTCATAGCTGTCTGTCTCAGAACTGGTCGTGCTAGAAAGAAGGGTCTCTGATGTTCTGGCTGTAGCACTCACTTGCTTCACTGATTTATGTTTCTCTTTGCGTTTCTTCTCTTTCTCTAATCTAATGTACTTGCGCTGTACTTTTGATGCATAATCTGCATCTAGCAAACCTAAACATGTTTCTCGTTTTGTTCTTTGATCTTCTAAGAATGAAATATCATATGCTTTCTGAGGCTCAGTTCTCATGCGGTCTTTTTGGATTAATTCAACGGCATTTTGAGAAGAGATGTCAAAAAGGGAATCCATAATTTTCATGAAATTAGAGAGTTCATTTTCAAAGCTTGCTCTTTTTTTGTGCTTGATTAAATTATTATGCATTTCTTCTAGATTTAACAGCATCTTCCTGCCTTTAGGGTTTTTACTAATATCTATAGTAGGAATGCATGCTTTTTGCCATATTATTAGTAGCTTCTGTAGAGCTTCATTAACAGTAGAATCTTTTGTAACTTTTGGACCCTTATACTGCATTCTCCGTAAATAAATAAAATAGCTTAGAACATCTTTATTGGATGGTAAAACAATTTTAGATGAACTCATAATATCAGCCTGCAAGCGACCAAGAATAAAGTCATGCTGTTTTGTAGCTGTTTGACTCTGCTTTATTTGAAAAATAAATAAAAAATGTCTGAAAAGAAACAATAAGAGTAAAAACAATGCTTGTTTATTAAAATTCAATGTAAAAAAGGATTTTTAAATTTGGATTATACTCACAATATACTCATAAATAATGTAACTTAAGCACCTTATTTTATATTAATACAATAAGGTGCTCTTGGACAAAAGAAAATGAAAATTTTCAAAATTACGTAAATTTCTATCTTAATGAACTTTTCTAATAGAACGTTTGATTCTAAATCATTTTTATTCTATAACATTTTTCGATAAAGTTGATAGTGTTTTAGATATATGGGGTTTTTAGGAAAAGGGGATGGGCAAAAATTCAAGGGGGGGGGGGGATTCAAAATTTGTTGGATTAGAAAATGCTTGTTAAATTCGTGTTTAGGACATCATTTGGCACAACATTAGACTCCTGGACCTTGACTTTTTGAAAATGACCCAAAAATGGTACACCCTAGTAGGCAGCCTTCAGTCTCAGGCCGAGGCCGCCGCGAAAAAACTTTATATATGTAAATAGGGTGCGGGTGCGGGTGCGGTTGTGCGGAAGTGCGAAAACGTATAGGTGTGCGGAAGTGCGGGTGCGAACCTCCCATTTGGTGTGCGGTTGCCCAGCATTAGTAGAGAGTACAAGAAACCAAGTCACAACTTGACCAGGCCAACTCGAGAGGAATTTTGTTCTCATTTTGTGTTCTTATTTTGCGTTTCAAATTTCGCATCATCTGTCATTACAATCCCTAAATCTTTTGCTTTAAAATTTCTCTGAATTTCCTGTCCATTTGGAGTATATTAATATTACATGGATTTTAGGTCTTCTCTTTTTCCAAACCGTAACAGCTGAAATTCCTCAGTGTTAAACTTCATACTTATGTATATATATATATATATATATATTATATATATATATATATATATATATATATATATATATATATATAGAGGGCGTCCCAAAAAAATGTATACACACTTTAACAGCTGATAGCTCAATTGATGTTTCTTTCTTTCCAAGTTAAACCCATTAGAATTAATAATGGCAGTCAGACTAAGCTTTGAACAAAGGAAATTCATTCTAAAATGCTACTGGAAGTGTGAAAACGCAGTTGAAGTGCAAAGACAGTTTAGGAGGGAGTTTCAAACAGATCCACCAACGCGACTTACTATCACTCGAATTAGAGATAAGTTTGAAGCCGATGGAACTGTTCAGAATGTCCACACGAAGCGTTCCGGAAGACCACGGACATCGACAAGCCCCACAAAGCAAGAAAGAGTACTGGAAACGTATCACCAAAGTCCAAGAAAATCTGTGCGGCAAGCGAGTCGTGAGGTAGGAATTTCAGAATCGTCTGTCCAACGCATTTTGAAGCGCTGTCAATGGAAAAGTTACATTCCAAGATTAGTCCATGCTATTAATGAAGATGATCCGGACCGAAGAGTGGAGTATTGCGAGTGGTACTTGGCACGATGTGGATGTGGATTGGACGAAGGGGTTTCGTAGAATACCCTCCGCGTTCACCAGACCTCACACCACTAGACTTTTTTTTATGGGGATACTTAAAAGACAAAGTCTACGCTATAAAACCTGCAACAATCGCTGAATTGAGAGCAGCCATTGAACGAGAATGCACACAAATACCAAACGAAATGTTTCGTGATGTTTGCGATTCCATTGCTTCGCGTTATCAGCAGTGCCTGGACCAGAACGGACGTCAGTTTGGAAACAGGCGTTGACAAAACAATTAAATAATGTCTGTAGATTCTATTACATTTTGAAAATGAAATGTATTTTAATAAACACTGCCTTTATAATTATTTAAAGTGTGTATACATTTTTTTGGGACGCCCTGTATATATATATTATATATAGCGTAAAGAACGACGCTTGTATAGAAGAACGTTCCGCACAAGATGAGGAGGGAGAACGAACAAATGAAAAATGAGGTTCTTTACGTTAATTATACTGTGTGTTGTTTGCAGTTAAAATGTATATATGTGCGGCATGCGAAAGGTGCCCCCTCAGGGCATTGGTTTCTGCTCGTATGTAGGAGAATTACGACTTCTGATTAATCGAGGCCCATGGTGTAGTGGTTAGCATATCTGACCGGCAATCGGAAGATCCCGGGTTCGATTCCCGGGTGGTTACCTGATTTTTCATTTGTTCGTTCTCCCTCCTCATCTTGTGCGGAACGTTCTTCTATACAAGCGTCGTTCTTTACGTTAATTATACTGTGTGTTGTTTGCAGTTAAAATGTGTATATATATATATATATATATATAATATATATATATTGTTTCGCGGAAACCACTGTTTCTGACGAAGTCGAAGCTTATTACAAAGATCGGAATTGGCAGAAATTGGTCACGTGGGAAATAACTAACCAATCTGAAACGATCACTTAACCTAGTGTAATGTGGTCACCGTTAATATTAACTATATATATATATATATATATATATAGAGAGAGAGAGAGAGAGAGAATCTACACTCTTGTTTACTCAACGTATCACTATGTAAACTACAGTATTACTAAAAAAAAGACAGAGCGAAATTCTACAACTTCTAATTTAAAAAGGAAATATATTTTCTGCTTCAAAAACAGAAACTAAAACCAATTTATCCGTTTTTTCCTTTTATATAATAAATAACAAACTGTTCCTCAAAAATAAGCCTCCTTATTTATTTAAGTTAGTGTTTAAATTCTATAAATTCCGTTTTCTTTTAATTAAGAACCAACTCGATTTTCAAATTATTTTTCTTCATTTTTTTAATTAAAAAAAAAATAAAAATTTGCAAAGAAATTTTTTTTAAAAATTCATAAAAATAAAAAATTTGCTTATCAGATTTTACCCTTGAACTTTTACATAAAAATATATATATACACAGTATATACATATATATTTTTTTTAATTGGGTTGTTTAACCTCCTTCGCAACATTTAAGGTCATATGACGGAGGGGACCTACAGCTTTACGTGGGATCTGAACCACGGGTCGCTACATAATCTGGGCGCAAAGGACGGTCTCCCATCCAACCACTACACAGACTCAATGTCGCTTAACCTCGCTGATCTCCGGGAAGCGGTGTTACGACATCGGCCACGAAGTAGCCCTATATATATATATATATATATATATATATTTTTTTTTTTAAGTTCGGAAAGAACCGATTCGCCGCTATTTAAAAGGGCATATCTCGGCGGAAAAACAAAGAAAAAGTGAGAGGAAAAACAGGAAAAAGAAAGGGTGGAGGGGACAGTCGAAGTGGAAAAAGACCAAGGATGACAAGGACTGCAGGGTCGAGCCCCATCATCCTTGGGTGCTAGGGCCGGGAGGGCGCACGTGAAACCTCCAGGAACAAGCACGTACAAACGAGCACAAAGAGCACTCAAGAGCACGAGCTTAGAACCCCCTTGCGGGGAATATATATGATGCAACTCACAAGGAAAAAAGAATGATTCCAAGGCCTTTCGTGTATTCAGAAATACACCTCGTCATTCCCCTACACGCTTCATTCCCTGACGAGGTGTACTTCTGAATACACGAAAGACCTTGGAATCATTTTTCTTTTTCCTTGTGGGTTTGCATCATTCATTCATTTCACGTGTTTAAGCGTGAAATTCATCCCATATATATATATATATATAATATTTTGTAAATATAAATTTGCAAACTGTGAATGATTTACAGATAAAAAATTAAATTACTTTTTTTATATTATCTTTTAAATACTTTTCCCTTTATCTTATCAAATAAACAGAGTTCTAAAATATAAATAAACTGAATGGCATTTCTTAATCAATTAAAAAATACAATTTTTACTTAATTTCAACATCTTTTATCAAATATTTTTGGTATATTTAAAAAAAAAATATGTAAATTGCGTTTTTTTTTCATTTTTTAGTTTTCCAGTGTGTGTGACCGGGGTGGGAGAGGGGAATCCTTGGGTCAAATGCTGTGTCAGATAAAGTTAGTGTAAGGTTGCATCAGCGGGTTCGCAACCCACGCTTTCGCTTACGAATGTAGAATTATAATCCAGAAGAGATGAAAATTTCATGTACTGCATAGGAATGTAGTACAGGGTGTGTCAGAAATGTTTGTATCCAATGGGAACTACATCCAGTTTTTGGGTTCATAACAAAAATGTTCAAATTGTTCACCATTCCGTTCAAAGCGCTTTAATAAATGAAATAATTTCACGTAATTCGCACTGGGTTGAGACTGGAAGACTTTGACCGCGGAACTGAAGCTAAAATGAAGATTAAAACTTCGTCTTTCATTTTTAAGTTTTCTCCTTTAACCAAAAGTAGAATAACGTAACTTTACTAAAAGAAAAAAGGCAGATACGACCAATTATTTTTTATTACTCATTTTGCCAGCGATCTCTTTCTGATCACTTTAAGTGCGCCATAATCGCATAGAGAGATAATGTTATATCTTAAGGGCAAAGGCTTGATTACTTTACACTTTATAATTCGCTTTTGCGAGTTGCTGTTTTTCTCTAACGGTTTTCACGTACTAAATAGGACCATTAATTGCTCACCAAATCACTTATTCATGAACATAAAAGCATTACACAAAACTCGTAATACCTTTGCAATTAAACTTACACTAAAAATAAACAAAAACTCTCCATTTAATTTCAAAACAGACATTTTGTTTCGATTTTAAACTAACAAAATACTGTTTTCAAAATTGTGAAGCTCAATTTCGTTAAAAGTTAAGTAAATAAATGATGTTGCATGAAAATAAATTTTGTTTAGATTAAACATGAAGTGAAGCCCAATTTCAAGTAAATATAATCTTATAACTTATGCGTTTAGTGTAAACAAAATTTAATTTGAAGTAACATTATTTAGTTTAGGACTTCCCAACCTTGGGGTCGCGAATAACATATTTGGGGTCGCGAACCGATCTGATAATTTTATTTTCAATTCTCTTCTTACCGCCGTCCGTCCGACAAGATATTTATCAATCACTAGCCCTTCGTGCGGGTAGCAAAAATATTCCGCCGTACTATTCAATTAAAGGGTTAACTTGGCATTCAATAATTTTCCCGTAGGTTTCGATTAACTTTAAGCAACTTTAGAATGAGACGTGAATGTAAAAATTAACCAACTGGTTAGGTTTAATGAATGTCCAATTGGGTTAACTGAGTGCTCGGTTAAGTTAATTATACGCCCTTGACGATTAGTTAAGTCGTGGTATTTTCGTTAGTTTTAACGAAAACATCACGACTTAACCTAACCAATTGTGAAGGGCGTACAGTTGACCTAACCGGGCATTCAATTAACCTAACCGAGCATTCAATAATTTTAACGTAGGTTTCGATTAATTTTAAGCAACTTTTGCCTAATCATTTTTTCTCTCGAGGAACCGTTTCTGTGTTCTGAATCGACCATTTCCTACAACTTTTGACTTCATTACCAAGTCCAAATTTGGCCTCCTAAGCCAAGAAACAGCAAAAACGGCCTTCAGCAGCCTCATATGACATCAAAAGCCGACGCCACATAGCCTATGTTCTTCCCCTGTCTCAGTTACCCCTATTCTCCAAATCTCATCCAAATCTGGCCGGTGGTTTGGCCGGCCATAAGTAACAAAGTTCGCCGTTCGCAGTTCGACCGTCACAAATATAGAATAATAGATAGATGAATGTAGTTGCATGTGACAACTGGAATCCAGGCCCTTCCCGCGCATAATAAACGCTGTGCTTATGAAGTGTATATTATATTTATATATATATATATATATATATATATATATTTACCGGGTTGCCCAGAAAAAGGCAAGCTATTGCTTTTAAGATTTTATTTGTTTTATTTTTTAAAATTCTGCAACAAAAATAAATATAGTATATTAAAAACAAATATTATAAAGCCATATAGAAGTGCTACATACAAAAGCAAATTATTTATTTAAATCGTTATAAAAGCAAGCAAATCTTGACAATAGTAAATATAATAGTTGATAAAAGCAATAGTTTACGTTTTTCTGGCCAACCCAGTATATACATACATTATACAAGCATCATAACTTTATATTAGTTTACGATTGCTATAGTAATATACTGACTTTTTGTAATTTTACCTTTAACTGGGTAGACGGCGTATGCCCCGCTTACCCTGACTGGACGTCACTGGAATATATATACACCATTGATAACCATTGGTTAGCTTCCGCCCGAATAATTGTTCATTCTGACGAAGGTCAAGCTTTTCACTCCACCTTAGACCTACAGTTTAACGTGGAATCCGAACCACGCCCCACCAGCAGCCCAGCGTCTTAATCACTAGGCTACCCAGGGTACCCATTTATCTACCAACTATTTTCGGTGTTACTGTAGTATGCGGTCGGATCTTTTCCGTTTGACTGCCGCCATTGAAACATAATTAAACTTTTTGTATTTTGTATTTTAACTGAAATGTCTTGATGATACAAAATAAGTTACTTTATAAAAAAGCTTTTCTTAATTTCCCCTTCAAATTTTGTTTCTTATAAACAATTTTAATTACTTTCAAGATCCATGCTTAATTTTTAAGTTTTAATCGTGTACTCAGAAAAATAAGGGGATCACCTGAAGATCAGGGCCTCCAGCCTTCTTTAGTTAGCTTTATAAGGCTAACTAACAAAAATATCACGACCTAACCTAACCAATCGTCAAGGTCGTACAGTTGACCTAACGATTGGTTAGGTTAGGTCGTGATATTTTCGTTAGTTAGCCTTATAAGGCTAAGTAAAGAAGGCTGGGGGCACTCACCTCTTACGTTTCAATGGCGGCAGTCAAACGGAAAAGATCCATGCGGTCTACCTACGATTCGGCGGTCTACCTTTTAATTATAGCTTCTTATCTTGTTTACTAATTGTTTGTTTACATCCCATTGTCAATCGCCCTTGACGATTGGTTAGGTTTAGTCATGATATTTTCGTTAGTTTTAACGAAAATATCATGATTAAACCTAAC
>JAJOZX010005300.1:205000-250000 GCA_023014485.1 Bathynomus jamesi
TATATATATATATACATACCGGGTGTCCGAGAATTATCTGTACAATTTTTGGCTGCTGTTATTAAAAGTCAACCATGAAGTGTAGAAATTCCAGTGTTGTCCCATTTTACAGAGAATCTCATTACGTTTTTTCTGATACCACGTTTTGACAAGTTTTTTAGAACTGTACGCGGGTGACAGACATTGATGATTTAAAAGCAAGAATCACAGCTGCTATTGAGCGAATTGATGTGGATATGCTGCAGCGTACATGGCAACATTTGGAGTATCGATTGGATGTTTTGCGAATCACTAATGGTGCACATATCGAATGTTTGTAACAACGTTACTTTAATAAAAGAAACTTTTGAAAATAGAGATTCTAAATAATCTTGTTTAAGAATTTTACGTGTGTTATCAAGAATTTTATTAAAAGATGAAATTGTACAGATAATGTTCGGACACACTGGAATTTCTAAAAAACTTGTCAAAACTTGGTATCAGAAAAAACTTAATGAGATTCTCTGTAAAATGGGACAACACTGGAATTTCTACACTTCATGGTTGACTTTTAATAACAGCCAAAAATTGTACAGATAATTCTCGGACACCCTGTATATATGTATATATATATATATATATATATATATATATATATATATATATATATATATATATTATATATTTTATGTAGAAAGGAGGGGCCAAAAGTGGGTGCCCGCAAAATGCCTCCCTTTATAAGAAAGATAGAGCCAAACTCAAGATCTCCGCTATTTAAATTGCTTTTTTTTTTAAATTTTGGAAAGATTGTGTAGTGTGTGAAATGCATGTATGTGTAGTAAAGAATAGAGGGAGAAGTGTGTGTTTGAGAGCATGCTGGACTGTTCACAGGGTAGATGAGACAGTAAAAGGTTAGCTGAGGAGGACAGTGACAGGAGAAACGGGAATTCCAGCACTCCCTGTCTCCTGCCTAACATCTCCATAACATATACCTTACCTTATACCTTATGAACCTTATGTTGTTTCGTGCGTTGGTCTCTCTTCACACGGAGGTCAAGCTGGTGGCCCCGCCTCTAGGTCTGGCTTGGTGGAGGAGCGAGTTGCTTTCTTGCGCTCTCCACCGTACATAGCCAGGCACGCCCGGCTCATCTGGTACTGTCCTGAGCTAGGCATCCAGTCTTTTCTTGAAGATTTCAACTTTGACCCCCGATACGTTACATATATATATGTGTATATGTATGTGTGTGTGTATATATATATATGTGTGTGTGTGGAAAGAAAGAGAAACAATATGAAATATTATTTATTGTGTCAACTAATTTCAAGGTGACTTCCCCATCTTCAAGACTAAAAGTAAATAGAACAAAAGATGAGTAACGTTAAAGCAATTAACATGTGAAAAAAGAATTAAAACAAAATATGTAAGAATAAAATAACCAAAAAGTAAAATCACACGCACGCAAACAGGGAAAAAATCATTTATTCATTTATTTAAAACAATATAACAAATTTAGTTTATCACGTTTGATTTTGATTAAATACTGTAGAACAGTGGTTAAAATACAATTGTTGCTTCATTCAGATTTAACATAAGCCTTTTTGGGCTTCATTCTGTTATTATAATGCACCCGTACAAAGACGGTTAATATAAATTTTCAGTTTCCAAAAAGTTTGTTTTATTTTCTAAATGTCAGATCGTAAAATGAAGCTGTAAAATCTCCAAATTAAAAATTAGTTAGTTAAATTCTAAATTGGAGCAAACCTATAAATACTGAATTTGTTTACCATGTCCGTAACGCGGGATGGCGTAACGAGTAGAAGATAGGGTTTCTTTCCCAGGATCCCGGCTGTTTTTATTGGATTTGAAAATTCCGGGAATTGGACAAATATCCCGGGAAATCCCGGAATTTTAAAATTACTTAATTTATTTTTTATTGATTTATTTGTTTTTTCTTTTGTTATTAGAAGGCTCTTGGGTAGAATTAAAGAAAAATGCATAATATTTACCACATTCTATTCTACTTTTCTGCTTTCTTAAATGAACACCTACTAGCATTAGCAACTCAGAGCAATCTAAAAGTGGGCCCGTATGACAAAAACTGGCCGAGGGAATGTCGCTAGCGCTGCGTATAATACAAGGAACCGAGACTCCGTATAGGCTATTATCTAGCGATCACAGGCAACTCATCTTGTCAGAGTTCACGCGAGCATTTGAAGCAAGAACTGCAGTTATTCGAGACAATAGGGAACAGAACTTCAAACATGAATTTATTTGATGCACTGAAAACCATTCCGCCAAACTCTGTTGAATCAGAAAGAGCCTTTTCTGCAGCAGGTTTATTTATCACCAAGTTGAGAACTCGTCTTAGTGATAGCAGTATCGATTGTTTGTTTTTTAAGAAGCTATTTTAAAAATGTTGATTGACTCTTTAAATATTTTAAGATAAATATTTTAAGGTAAAATATTTTAAGATAAAAGGATGAAATTATTTTTTCTAATGAAGTTTATTTTATTTTTATTTTTTTTTGTATTGGCTAAATATTTTAAGATAAAATATGTTGAGATAAAAGGTACAAATTATTTTTTTTGAATGAAGTTTCTTTTTCTTTTTCTTTTTTATTTGCAAATGTACTTAATTATAATTAAAGGAATATAATATTTTAGCCTTTTATTTGTCCCCTGCAGATGAATAGCATGATAAATATTATGTTTAATAAATAATAAATAGCTACCACTGATTTGTAAACTCAATTCAAGTATTAAAATGCAAAAGTGGTCATCTAGGCATAAGTAATTGGTTATCCCAATTCTAAAAGGATATTTTATCACTGAACAATAAAAAAAATTACCGTTCTCTTAAATATACAACCATTTCCCGGGATCCCGGGAATTGGCTTCATTTTTCCGGGAATTCCCGGAATTCCCGGGATTTCCCGGGATAAAGAAAGCTGTATATAAGGAGAAACCCTAGTAGAAATCTCCGTTCGTTGCATGAAAGATTTCAGGGAGAGCGGCTCGAATCAGGTAGTGGTAGAAAATAAAAAAAGTATAATGTATATAAGGGAATATATAGTAATTACATTAAAGTTAAATATAGAAAATTTTATATTAAAAACCCCAAAGAAATTTGGTTAAAAATAATTTATGTTTAATTTAAACAAATCGTTATTTAATAAACAAACACACAAGATTTTGTTCGACCAACTAAATTTTTTTTACTGCATCAAATTATTAACAAAAAAAATTTAGTTTGTTGGGGGCAATCCAAGAATAAGCACCCCAAATCAATTTAAGGTGCTTTTTCTTGGATTGGGGTCGAACGAGGGTGTTTATTCTTGAATTGCTCTAAAATGATCAATTGAATGCCCGGTTAGGTTAATTGTACGCCCTTGACAATTGGTTAGGTTAAGTCGTGATATTTTCGTTTGTTTTAACGAAAATATCACGACTTAACCTAACCAATCGTCAAGGGCGTACAGTTCACCTAACCTGGCATTCAATTAACCTAACCGGACATTCAATAATTTTCCCGTAGGTTTCGATATATATATATAATATATATATATATATTATATATATATATATATACACAGTGTGTTTGAAAACTTTCTGTACAAATTGTAATGGGGGATAGGCAACACCAAGACAAACCCTTTTCGTCTATAAGTGTATGTCCGCTGACGTCACCATTCGGCGCGAGAGGGCGCCGCTGCAATTGGCTAAAAGGTGAAGTGGGCTAGACTCGCGCTTGCCGCGGGCATTCTTAAATCGGACGTAGTACGCGTAACATGGAGCGCTTCACGACTGCTGAGATGGCTGACATGCATATGGTGTATGGGGCTGCCAATGGAAACGGAAGAGCTGCTGTGAGGTTGTACCGACAACGCTTCCCAAACAGACGTGTGCCAAACCACCAAACGTTTGCGCATTTGCATCGGCGACTGCGAGAAACTGGAACATTCCATGCAAACATGCATGACACTGGTCGGGAGAGAAACGTGCGCACTCCTGACATGGAAGAAGAAATCCTACGGCAATTTGAGGACAATCCAAGCGCAAGCACGCGAGGTGTTGCACGTATCCTCGGTGTGAACCACGACCTGGTCTGGAGAGTGTTGCACGAGCAGCAGTTACATCCGTTTCATCGTCAGAGAGTCCAGGCATTACAACCTCGGGATTACCCTCTTCGTGTGGAATTCGCACGCTGGTTTCTGCAGCAGACAGCGGTGCAGCCTAATTTTCCGGCTTATGTGCTGTTCTCAGATGAGGCCTGTTTCACACGTGAGGGTGTGTTTAACATGCACAATTCTCACGTGTGGGCACACGCAAATCCACATGCTACACGGGTGCATGCTCATCAAGAACGGTTCGCCGTCAATGTTTGGGCGGGTATCGTCCATGGCAAGTTGATTGGGCCGTACCTGCTGCCTGCCCGACTCGACGGGCGGGTTTATCGGATATTTCTTGAAGAAACGTTGCCGGAACTGCTGGAAGATGTTCCCGTGGCTATTCGTAGACGAATGTGGTTTCAACACGACTGGGCCCCAGCACACTCCAGCAACGATGTGCGGGATTATCTGAACGCCACTTTTGGGGACCGATGGATAGGCCGGGGTGGGCCCGTAGCCTGGCCACCGAGATCGCCCGATTTAACATGCCTCGATTTCTTCCTGTGGGGACACATGAAGAACCTCGTGTACGAGACTCCCATTTACTCAGAAGAAGACCTCGTAGCAAGAATCGCTGTCGCCGCTGTAACTGTTCCCGAAATGCCGGGGATCTTTCGACGTGTACGTCGGTCAATGCTTCGACGCTGTCGGGCATGCATTGATGCTACCGGTCGCAACTTTCAGCACCTTCTTTAAATAAACATGCCTTCTTTAAATAAACATGTTACGCGTACTACGTCCGATTTAAGAATGCCCGCGGCAAGCGCGAGTGTAGCCCACTTCACCTTTTAGCCAATTGCAGCGGCGCCCTCTCGCGCCGAATGGTGACGTCAGCGGACATACACTTATAGACGAAAAGGGTTTGTCTTGGTGTTGCCTATCCCCCATTACAATTTGTACAGAAAGTTTTCAAACATCCTGTATATATATATATATATATATATATATATACACACACATATATGAGCAATTCAAGAATAAGCACCCCATAATAATGGTAGCACTTCAAACTGAAGTGTTACCATTATCGGTCGAAGATCCATTGCCAGTAATAAATTGGTGCGAGGGAAAAAATCTTATTAAAAAAGTGATGCTGTGTGCTAAGTGCGATCAAGCAATGACCTGGACAAAGTTTTCGAGGAATGTTGATGTTAAAATCCTTTAATTTGAATTGAGGTCGAACTGGGATGCTGTTTCTTGGATTGGGGTCTAACTCGGTGCTTTTTCTTGGATTGGGGTCTAACTCGGGTGCTTTTTCTTGGATTGGGGACTTTGGGGTGCTTATTCTTGGATTACTTCGTTTGTTGTTGTGAGAAAAAAGTATGGGTGTCTAAAAATAAAACAGATTTTGTTGAACATATTTATTTTTGTTTGAGTTAACAAACAGTTTTGTTTGTGCACATGCAAATTAAATAACACACACACACACACACACACACACACACACACACACAAATATCTACAAATTTTACACTTACATTAATATTAAAAATTCGGTGGGAGAACCTGATTCATTTAATTGTTATCTTAAATTGCAAATATAAACTCAATAAGAGACAAGTCTCCAAATATAATTAATGCCTCCTAAGAATTCGAACTGTGAACTGCAAATTATATGATCGCAAAACTGCGAGTGATTTCTTAGGTCTGAGTTGGTTGGTCTGGAAAGTTTATTGTATACGATAAGAGACCATCTTGTGTTGGAGTATGTGAGTGGAAAGGTTCCGGGCGCACTTTCTTAAATGTATATAACATCACAGCCTACACGTGTATCTTTGTATATCCCTTTAAGGACGAATGGTACAAATTGCTAACGTTTCAAATACACGCATTCATAACTTAACCTTACAAAAAATTCAGGGCTTTAAGGGATATTAGACTCGAATGCATGACAATAGCAATTACATACTTAAATTTAAAAGGATTTGAGAATATATACTACTATATTTGAGTGCTGTGTATCGCATTACATGATATAAGCTAAAATTTGCCCTCTTGTAGAATGTGACATATCACAACGTATAAGTTTACATTGTTAATGAGTATAAATATCAAATTAAAATGGAAAACAAAACAATACGATCCTCACAACAAATACTATCGTATTATTGGCAAACTCTATTTTCACAAAATATAGATAACTGTATTCCATAACTCTCTGAACGGTGTAATTCGATATCAAAGAGAATTCTATAGCGTGTAATGCGTATAAAAAGTTATGCTTTAATGCCAAAACGTTTAACTTAAAAAAACACCTTCAAAGTCACGCAATTTGGGTCATGTAAAGAGGTATCAAACTAAATGTTTTTTAACGTCATTTAGAGAGGTATCAAACTAAATGTTTTTAACGTCATGTAGAGAGGTATCAAACTAAATGTTTTTAACGTCATGTAGAGAGGTATCAAACTAAATATTTTTTACGTCATTTAGAGAGGTATCAGAGCAATCCGTGAATAAGCATCCAAAAGGCCCCAATCCAAGAAAAAGCACCCCAGTTCGACCTCAATCCAAATTAAAGGATTTAAACATCAACATTCCTCGAAAACTTTGTCCAGGTCATTGCTTGATCGCACTTAGCACACAGCATCACTTTTTTAATAAGATTTTTTCCCTCACACCAATTTATTACTGGCAATGGATCTTCAACCAATAATGGTAACACTTCAGTTTGAAGTGCTACCATTATTATGGGGTGCTTATTCTTGGATTGCTTATATATATATATATATATATATATATTATATATATATATATATATATATATATATATATATATATCGAAACCTACGGTAAAATTATTGAATGTCCGGTTAGGTTCATTGAATGGCAGGTTAGGTCAACTGTACGCCCTTGACGATTGGTTAGGTTAAGTCGTGATATTTCGTTAAAACTAACGAAAATATCACGACTTAACCTAACCAATTGTCAAGGGCGTACAATTAACCTAACCGGGCATTCATTTAACCATTTTAGAGCAATTAACTCCATTTTAATCCTAAAAGGACGATGCTACATATTGGTAATCTTACAAATACACGCATTCATAACTTAATCCTACAAACAATTCCGGCATTAAAGGGTCAATTCCATTTTAGAGCAATCCAAGAATAAGCACCCTCGTTCGACCCCAATCCAAGAAAAAGCACCCTAAATTGATTTCGGGTGCTTATTTTTGGATTGCTCCGAGATATCAAACTAAATATTTTTTTAAGGAATGCAACGAACTTCTTTTTTTTTTTTAGGAAAATGGAGAGATTCGCTAAGTGGAAGTCTTTTGTTTGTATTCTTTTAATTCTTTATTCCCTCGTTCATCCGCACGCAAGAATATGCAGCTTAAAGCAATATAATTATTATTTTCAATATTCTTCGTAAGTAAATTTGATTAAATTTCAACAATTTTACTAACATTGCCATTTTCAGTGACAGGTAATGGATTCAAGCATTGAATATATCCATCTATCTTTTGATATATATATATATATATATATATGTGTGTGTGTGCCGGGGATCTTTCGACGTGTACGTCGGTCAATGCTTCGACGCTGTCGGGCATGCATTGATGCTACCGGTCGCAACTTTCAGCACCTTCTTTAAATAAACATGCCTTCTTTAAATAAACATGTTACGCGTACTACGTCCGATTTAAGAATGCCCGCGGCAAGCGCGAGTGTAGCCCACTTCACCTTTTAGCCAATTGCAGCGGCGCCCTCTCGCGCCGAATGGTGACGTCAGCGGACATACACTTATAGACGAAAAGGGTTTGTCTTGGTGTTGCCTATCCCCCATTACAATTTGTACAGAAAGTTTTCAAACATCCTGTATATATATATATATATATATATATATATATATATACACACACATATATGAGCAATTCAAGAATAAGCACCCCATAATAATGGTAGCACTTCAAACTGAAGTGTTACCATTATCGGTCGAAGATCCATTGCCAGTAATAAATTGGTGCGAGGGAAAAAATTATTAAAAAAGTGATGCTGTGTGCTAAGTGCGATCAAGCAATGACCTGGACAAAGTTTTCGAGGAATGTTGATGTTAAAATCCTTTAATTTGAATTGAGGTCGAACTGGGATGCTGTTTCTTGGATTGGGGTCTAACTCGGGTGCTTTTTCTTGGATTGGGGTCTAACTCGGGTGCTTTTTCTTGGATTGGGGACTTTGGGGTGCTTATTCTTGGATTACTTCGTTTGTTGTTGTGAGAAAAAAGTATGGGTGTCTAAAAATAAAACAGATTTTGTTGAACATATTTATTTTTGTTTGAGTTAACAAACAGTTTTGTTTGTGCACATGCAAATTAAATAACACACACACACACACACACACACACACACACACACACACAAATATCTACAAATTTTACACTTACATTAATATTAAAAATTCGGTGGGAGAACCTGATTCATTTAATTGTTATCTTAAATTGCAAATATATAAACTCAATAAGAGACAAGTCTCCATAATATATAATTAATGCCTCCTAAGAATTCGAACTGTGAACTGCAAATTATATGATCGCAAAACTGCGAGTGATTTCTTAGGTCTGAGTTGGTTGGTCTGGAAAGTTTATTGTATACGATAAGAGACCATCTTGTGTTGGAGTATGTGAGTGGAAAGGTTCCGGGCGCACTTTCTTAAATGTATATAACATCACAGCCTACACGTGTATCTTTGTATATCCCTTTAAGGACGAATGGTACAAATTGCTAACGTTTCAAATACACGCATTCATAACTTAACCTTACAAAAAATTCAGGGCTTTAAGGGATATTAGACTCGAATGCATGACAATAGCAATTACATACTTAAATTTAAAAGGATTTGAGAATATATACTACTATATTTGAGTGCTGTGTATCGCATTACATGATATAAGCTAAAATTTGCCCTCTTGTAGAATGTGACATATCACAACGTATAAGTTTACATTGTTAATGAGTATAAATATCAAATTAAAATGGAAAACAAAACAATACGATCCTCACAACAAATACTATCGTATTATTGGCAAACTCTATTTTCACAAAATATAGAGATAACTGTATTCCATAACTCTCTGAACGGTGTAATTCGATATCAAAGAGAATTCTATAGCGTGTAATGCGTATAAAAAGTTATGCTTTAATGCCAAAACGTTTAACTTAAAAAAACACCTTCAAAGTCACGCAATTTGGGTCATGTAAAGAGGTATCAAACTAAATGTTTTTAACGTCATTTAGAGAGGTATCAAACTAAATGTTTTTAACGTCATGTAGAGAGGTATCAAACTAAATGTTTTTAACGTCATGTAGAGAGGTATCAAACTAAATATTTTTTACGTCATTTAGAGAGGTATCAGAGCAATCCGTGAATAAGCATCCAAAAGGCCCCAATCCAAGAAAAAGCACCCCAGTTCGACCTCAATCCAAATTAAAGGATTTAAACATCAACATTCCTCGAAAACTTTGTCCAGGTCATTGCTTGATCGCACTTAGCACACAGCATCACTTTTTTAATAAGATTTTTTCCCTCACACCAATTTATTACTGGCAATGGATCTTCAACCAATAATGGTAACACTTCAGTTTGAAGTGCTACCATTATTATGGGGTGCTTATTCTTGGATTGCTTATATATATATATATATATATATATATATTATATATATATATATATATATATATATATATATATATATATATATATATATATATATATATATATATATCGAAACCTACGGTAAAATTATTGAATGTCCGGTTAGGTTCATTGAATGGCAGGTTAGGTCAACTGTACGCCCTTGACGATTGGTTAGGTTAAGTCGTGATATTTTCGTTAAAACTAACGAAAATATCACGACTTAACCTAACCAATTGTCAAGGGCGTACAATTAACCTAACCGGGCATTCATTTAACCATTTTAGAGCAATTAACTCCATTTTAATCCTAAAAGGACGATGCTACATATTGGTAATCTTACAAATACACGCATTCATAACTTAATCCTACAAACAATTCCGGCATTAAAGGGTCAATTCCATTTAGAGCAATCCAAGAATAAGCACCCTCGTTCGACCCCAATCCAAGAAAAAGCACCCTAAATTGATTTCGGGTGCTTATTTTTGGATTGCTCCGAGATATCAAACTAAATATTTTTTAAGGAATGCAACGAACTTCTTTTTTTTTTTAGGAAAATGGAGAGATTCGCTAAGTGGAAGTCTTTTGTTTGTATTCTTTTAATTCTTTATTCCCTCGTTCATCCGCACGCAAGAATATGCAGCTTAAAGCAATATAATTATTATTTTCAATATTCTTCGTAAGTAAATTTGATTAAATTTCAACAATTTTACTAACATTGCCATTTCAGTGACAGGTAATGGATTCAAGCATTGAATATATCCATCTATCTTTTGATATATATATATATATATATATGTGTGTGTGTGCCGGGGATCTTTCGACGTGTACGTCGGTCAATGCTTCGACGCTGTCGGGCATGCATTGATGCTACCGGTCGCAACTTTCAGCACCTTCTTTAAATAAACATGCCTTCTTTAAATAAACATGTTACGCGTACTACGTCCGATTAAGAATGCCCGCGGCAAGCGCGAGTGTAGCCCACTTCACCTTTTAGCCAATTGCAGCGGCGCCCTCTCGCGCCGAATGGTGACGTCAGCGGACATACACTTATAGACGAAAAGGGTTTGTCTTGGTGTTGCCTACCCCCATTACAATTTGTACAGAAAGTTTTCAAACATCCTGTATATAATATATATATATATATATATATATATATATATATACACACACATATATGAGCAATTCAAGAATAAGCACCCCATAATAATGGTAGCACTTCAAACTGAAGTGTTACCATTATCGGTCGAAGATCCATTGCCAGTAATAAATTGGTGCGAGGGAAAAAATCTTATTAAAAAAGTGATGCTGTGTGCTAAGTGCGATCAAGCAATGACCTGGACAAAGTTTTCGAGGAATGTTGATGTTAAAATCCTTTAATTTGAATTGAGGTCGAACTGGGATGCTGTTTCTTGGATTGGGGTCTAACTCGGGTGCTTTTTCTTGGATTGGGGTCTAACTCGGGTGCTTTTTCTTGGATTGGGGACTTTGGGGTGCTTATTCTTGGATTACTTCGTTTGTTGTTGTGAGAAAAAAGTATGGGTGTCTAAAATAAAACAGATTTTGTTGAACATATTTATTTTTGTTTGAGTTAACAAACAGTTTTGTTTGTGCACATGCAAATTAAATAACACACACACACACACACACACACACACACACACACACACACAAATATCTACAAATTTTACACTTACATTAATATTAAAATTCGGTGGGAGAACCTGATTCATTTAATTGTTATCTTAAATTGCAAATATATAAACTCAATAAGAGACAAGTCTCCATAATATATAATTAATGCCTCCTAAGAATTCGAACTGTGAACTGCAAATTATATGATCGCAAAACTGCGAGTGATTTCTTAGGTCTGAGTTGGTTGGTCTGGAAAGTTTATTGTATACGATAAGAGACCATCTTGTGTTGGAGTATGTGAGTGGAAAGGTTCCGGGCGCACTTTCTTAAATGTATATACATCACAGCCTACACGTGTATCTTTGTATATCCCTTTAAGGACGAATGGTACAAATTGCTAACGTTTCAAATACACGCATTCATAACTTAACCTTACAAAAAATTCAGGGCTTTAAGGGATATTAGACTCGAATGCATGACAATAGCAATTACATACTTAAATTTAAAAGGATTTGAGAATATAACTACTATATTTGAGTGCTGTGTATCGCATTACATGATATAAGCTAAAATTTGCCCTCTTGTAGAATGTGACATATCACAACGTATAAGTTTACATTGTTAATGAGTATAAATATCAAATTAAAATGGAAAACAAAACAATACGATCCTCACAACAAATACTATCGTATTATTGGCAAACTCTATTTTCACAAAATATAGATAACTGTATTCCATAACTCTCTGAACGGTGGTAATTCGATATCAAAGAGAATTCTATAGCGTGTAATGCGTATAAAAAGTTATGCTTTAATGCCAAAACGTTAACTTAAAAAAAACACCTTCAAAGTCACGCAATTTGGGTCATGTAAAGAGGTATCAACTAAATGTTTTTTAACGTCATTTAGAGAGGTAATCAAACTAAATGTTTTTAACGTCATGTAGAGAGGTATCAAAACTAAATGTTTTTTTAACGTCATGTAGAGAGGTATCAAACTAAATATTTTTTACGTCATTTAGAGATGTATCAGAGCAATCCGTGAATAAGCATCCAAAAGGCCCCAATCCAAGAAAAAGCACCCCAGTTCGACCTCAATCCAAATTAAAGGATTTAACATCAACATTCCTCGAAAACTTTGTCCAGGTCATTGCTTGATCGCACTTAGCACACAGCATCATTTTTAATAAGATTTTTTCCTCACACCATTTATTACGGCAATGGATCTTCAACCAATAATGGAACACTTCAGTTTGAAGTGCTACCATTATTATGGGTGCTTATTCTTGGATTGCTTTATATTATATATATATATTATATATATATATATATATATTATATCTATAATATATATATATATATCGAAACTACGGTAAAATTATTGAATGTCCGGTTAGGTTCATTGAATGGCAGGTTAGGTCAACTGTACGCCCTTGACGATTGGTTAGGTTAAAGTCGTGATATTTTCGTTTTAAAACTAACGAAAATATCACGACTTAACTAACCAATTGTCAAGGGCGTACAATTAACCTAACCGGGCATTCATTAAACCATTTTAGAGCAATTAACTCCATTTTAATCCTAAAGGACGATGCTATATTGGTAATCTTACAAATACACGCATATAACTTATCCTACAAACAATTCCGGCATTAAGGGTCAATTCCATTTTAGAGCAATCCAAGAAAAGCACCCTCGTTCGACCCCAATCCAAGAAAAAGCACCTAAATTGATTTCGGGTGCTTATTTTGGATTGCTCCGAGATATCAAACTAAATATTTTTTTTTAAGGAATGCAACGAACTTCTTTTTTTTTTTAGGAAAATGAGAGATTCGCTAAGTGAAGTTTTTGTTTGTATTCTTTTAATTCTTTATTCCCTCGTTCATCCGCACGCAAGAATATGCAGCTTAAAGCAATATAATATATTTTCAATATTCTTCGTAAGTAAATTTGATTAAATTTCAACAATTTACTAACATTGCCATTTTCAGTGACAGGTAATGGATTCAAGCATTGAATATATCCATCTATCTTTTGATATATATATATATATATATGTGTGTGTGTGTATATGTATGTATGTGTGTGTATAATGTTTTCAGACCAACAAAGACCCTAGGATCCACTCTGGCTGGTCTACCTAACTGTGTTCGTGTATTGTGTATGTCCTCCGTGGTGGCGGAGGGGACCTACAATTTTACGTGGGTTCCGAACCACAGAACATAAGAAGTTTATGTAAAAACTGCCGGTAAATTGGCAACGACCAATTTTACGAAACTAAATAATTATCAATTTAAAACTAATTAATTATCGATTTAAAATTAAAGATAGAATCTCTGATCCAGAGGATCAAGTCATAATAGAACTACTATCCACAATATGTTACACTCTATATCTATTTATAAAGGACATGCAAATATATCGGATCCAAAGAATCCAGTCAATTTCATTACGCTATCCATCAAGTCACGGTCCATATCGATAGCGGACCAAGTCAAAATTTACAATCATATACATTACACGGCTATGATGCATCTGACCTTTGATCTTTCTACGTACTATCTCTGGTTGGGACAGAGAAAACCTTGAGGCTTTCAATGCCTCAAAAACTCAGTTCCTTCACCCGTCTACTCGTCACAATCTTCCACACGACTATCCCCTTACCTTCAACGACACATAACTCGATCCTTCCTCTTCTCTTTCTGGAAAGATCACATACACTCTCTTTCCGAAACAGATTCTAAGAGGTTAGGTGTGCTGTAGTGATGAAAGCCGGTATTGAAAAACTGGTATTTATACCGGTATTGGACAAGAGACACGATACCGATATCGTGATTACCGATACCGGGTTTTCGGTATTGAAGAATTGTCTATTGTCTTTACTGTGGGAGCAATGAGCAAATGTCAAGTTAACAAAGATTTGTTTTTTGTAGGATTTTGTGGCCAATGTGAGTAGAAATAATGATTTATCTTCATACATAACTTACACATGAAGTATATCTTTGAGGGGCGTCATTAGTGTATGTCACAATTTATCATTTGTTATAATATTATGTTATTGACGTTATATGATGTGTCCGTTTTTCTGAAAAGGGAAACTATCATCCAGAACTCTCGCTTTAAACATTTGAAGTCGTATAAATACGTATTGAAACGTTCAAAAACGTTTTTATACGACTCCAAAACCTTGCGTTGCTTTTTTAGATTCGTTATTGAGGTTATTCATATTTCGAATTTCGTACTAGACGCTTGCAGTGGTTGATTGATGCGCATATTTCACAAGTTAAATTTTGTAATTTTGTTACGTGCGCATTGCAGTCTTGTGATATGGGAATAAGCTATTTCTTACTTTAAATAATCTACCCCAAAACCAAAATAAGAAATAAATATGCAAAAATTTTAATAAACTTTTTTTTTTTTAAATTGTTATTTTTCCTTTTACCTTTGGTTATCTAATATACTTATCATTATAAATATCCTTCCTTTTTCTGCCTTTCCTAGGAGCTGCTGTTCAAACTTTTTTCAGTCAATGGTATTTTCCCTTTGGTGTCGGTGACAAATTTAAAAAGTAACTTTAGTTTTTATTGTCGTTAATGGGTGAGTACCACAGGTCCTGCAGACTTGTGAGGGTTGGCACTTGGCAGGGTGACACCAAAAAATCATTATAAATTATTATCTGCATAAAACCGGTATCAGTAAAATAATTGTTCAAATACCGGTATTAAAAATTGTCGGTATTATTTCATCCCTAGTGTGCTGTACCGGCTCCGCAGTTTCTTCACTCCCACTCAGTTGCTGTCTCTGTACAAGGGTCTTGTCCACCCCTGTATGGAGTACGCTTCTCATGTGTGGGGTGGTTCAACCCACACAGCTCTGGTTGATCGGGTGGAATCAAAGGCTTTTCGTCTCATCACTTCTCCGCCTCTTACTCACTGTCTTCAATCTCTCTCTCTTTGCCGCAATGCTGCCTCACTCTCTCTTTACTATCGCTATCATAACGGACATTGCTCTTCTGAACTCTCTAAGTGCATGCCTCCTCCTTTAAGAAGAGCACGCAGTACCAGACTTTCTACACTTTCTCATTCTTTTTCTGTCCAACTCTCTAACGCAAGACTATTTTCACTCTTTCAATTACTCAATCGGTCAACTCTGGGACAAGCTTCCTCAATCCATCTTTCCCTCTGCCTATGACACCCACTCTTTCAAACGCAGCGTCTAGACATCTCAAAAACCTTGGACCTTCATTTTGGCTCTCTTCTTCCTCTATAGTGGGGCGGTCTGCGTTTTTCCGGACATTCGTCCTTGGCCCCTATTTCCTGCATAAAATAACTATATATAAAATTATCTTTTTCATATATTTTTACGCTATAAAATATGAACCACACACACACACACACACACATATATATATATTATATATATATATATAACTCTAAGAAAAAGAGAGAATCTAAAAAGAGAAAGTTGTTTCATTTATCAAGTTGAATCGAACGAGTCTCGAGAGACAAAATGGCGAAAAATGAAGAAAATTTTTCTAAAATAAAATGACAAAACATTTCCCCAAATCTTTCTATTTCTGTCTTCCGGTAATCGTTGTTGTCTCGCCCATCGCTTTGCAAACGTTTCACAAATGTTTCGCTTAATGATCGTTCATTGTTTTCGCAACACACAAAAAGGGAACGTGTGAATCGGATCGTTGAAGTTTTTTATACGAAGGTCGTCTGCGATGTGTGATTGCACTGTTATTCTGCAATTCGCCTAAAACAGAAATATAACTGAGTTTCTGCTCCATTATGGAACTCGTTTGCTATATATATATATATATATATATATATATATATATATATATATATGATGAATAAAACCACGAAGGAAAGGAAACACAGAGTGGTGCTCAAGCGCTTTCGTCTAATGTTCCTGAGGATGTCATTAGATGAAAGCGCTTGAGCACCACTCTGTGTTTCCTTTCCTTCGTGGTTTTATTCATCATAAAATACTTTTCACGTGTTACTTTCGTGAAATAATTTTCATATATATATATATATATATATATATATATATATATTATATATATATATGGGGGAGAGAGAGAGAGTAAAAAGGGAGAGTTGTTTATACGTGCTTTGTAAACAAAAATATCGAGGTCCATTATTCCCTGAAACTGAACTCAGTCAATTCATTGACTAAGAAGACACTTCCTCGATAAGTATTCATCATCATCATCATCATATCATTCTTATTATTATTATTATTATTAATAAACTCTTGTGCAGAGGTTATTAAAGCTTCCTTAAACTCTCGTGTTGTGTGTAACCCTCTTCCGAAACACTTGTTGTCTGACTGCATAAAAATGTCCCCTTGTATCATTAATGTATTTTATTTTAGGGGAACATTAACAGATATTAAAAGCAACCATTCTCCACAACGAAAGAAAAATAATTGTATGTATTAAAGTGTAATATAGGCGGTTGCTTAGCAACGAGAGGCATTCAAGCCCTACATACGTTTTCAAAAATATTAATGAAACTTAAGCATTTTGTATGAAAGTTTTTTCCCATAAATATATATATATACAGGGTGGGCCACAAGTCCCAATCGGTTATAATTAAAGCGAAAATCCATTTAACGGAGCTCACACTGACGTAATCGATTACTGAGGAAAAAATTATTTGTCGAGATTCTTATATTTTTGCGCTTTAAATAATCAATAAATATTTCTAAACTTATTATAAACTTTTTACTTTGTTTGAGTTTTCTTATATTTTTAGTTCTAATTATAACCGATTGAGGATTATGGGCCGCCCTGTATATTATTTTTTTTTATTCATCGATAGATTCATAGTTTACGTTGAAATATGAAGAGCTAAACATCTTTTTAGATAGAGCACCATTCCGCCCATACGCCCAGGGTACGAGCAGCTCGCAGCAGCATCGCCAAGCAAATAGTGGGGCGAAGTACTGATCACTTAAAGCACAATGCTCTGTGTTAGTTTAGTAAAAAGAGAACATCCATTTCCGTATTCAATTGATTGCAATTTTTGTTGGTTTGTATTGCAGACGCATCCAGTTATTATCAATCCTGGTGCATGATTCTTCAGGAGCAAGATGCACCGTAAGTTTGTGTTTCCTCCCTAAGGCAGCACAAATTTACTTGTATCAATCACAACTTGTAATATATACAATATATATATATATATATATATATATATATATATATATATATATATATATATATATATATATATATGAAGAAGGAAACCACTTTTCAGGAAGACGTAAATTTTTATTTCTTAACACCAATATAGTTTCGGCTCCTGGCGAGTCCTTGTCAATTGGTTACCATGACAAGGGCTAGCAAGGAGCCGAAACTGTATTGGTGTTAAGAAATAAAAATTTACGTTTTCCTGAAAAATGGTTTCCTTCATACTTCGTGTCGACAGTGCGTTATTTTACATTATATACATATATACTAGGGGACTCAATATACCACCCTTTTTTCTTAGCTAAATAATAGGCCATGGGGCTGAAATGTCTTTTGGGCCATAAGTTTGAACTTTCTGCGCTTCACATAACAGGATTTTTCCAGTTTGAACCACCCCTCCCTGTATAAAACCGCTTTTAAACACCCTTCTATAAAACCGATGGTTAACACAGTTTCGAAAATGGCGTCTGACAGTGATGTGCGTCGTAAACAGAGAGCTGTTATCGAGTTCTTAACCTCAGAGAAGGAAACAGTTGGAGATATTCACAAACGTTTATAAAACATTTACGGAATGCTGCTGTTGATCAAAACACAGTTGGACGCTGGTTTAAACGTGTGAGATCATCAGAGAGAGGGAGAGCCAGCCTCGATGATGAGCCACGCAGCGGTCGCCCGGCATCGGCTGTGACATCTCACACTGTGCAACGTGCTAACAGCATCATTCGATCAAATCGGCGCGTCACATACAAGGAGCTATCACTGGAGCTAGGAATTAGTGAAGGAAGTGTGAATACGATAATTCAGCAACTGGGATACTCAAAAGTGTGTTCACGGTTTGTTCCTCGCGAACTGACTGACAAGATCACAAAGCCCAAAGAAAAGGAATTGCTTCTGAGTCGTTAGTTCGATACGAGACAGAAGGGGATGACTTCCTTTCACGAATCGTGACTGGGGATGACACTTGGGTACACCACTTTGAACCTGAAACAAAACGCCAATCCATGGAGTGGCATCACGCAGACTCCCCACGCAAGAAAAAGTTCAAAATGGCTGGAAAGTTTATGGCCACCATCTTCTGGGACATGAAAGGGGTGATTCTGGTGGACATTATGAAGAAAGGACAAACAATCAACTCAGAGGCCTATATTGCTACCCGACAGAGACTCCAGAGACGTATAAAACGAGTTCGGTCGGAGAGAAAACTGGAAGACGTCCTTCTTTTGCACGATAATGCAAGACCACACAACAGTTTGTAAACAAGAGAGGCCATCACAAAAATGCGCTTGACTGTGTTATCCCACCTTCCATACAGCCCGGATCTGGCATCTTCAGACTTCCATTTGTTTGGGCCAATGAAGGATGCTATTCGTGGAAGAAAGTTTCAGAGTGACGATAAGGTTCTTGAGGAGGTTAAGAGGTGGCTCCACGGAACCCAGCGGACTTTTACCAGCAAGGAATAAAGGCCCTTGTTTCGAGGTGGAGGAAAGCCGTAGAAAAGGATGAAGACTCTGTGGAAAAATAAAAACTTGTAAAAAAGGTATGTTACTACTTGTGTACAAAATTTCTGGAACTTACAAAGAAACTTGGAAAGAAAAAAAAAGGTGGGGCAAAATATTGAGTGGCCCATTATTATTACGTATGCATTGTCCCTAAGTTATTTTTAGATTCGTTATCAACATTCAGAGCTGAATGGAGATCATAGGAAATATCCCAACTGAAAGACCATCATTTTTATCTAAAGTTCCTTGTGGATTATATTGGATAAAAATGCATTATCTTTGGTCACGTTAGGTCAAGCTAGGTTAGTTAAAAGGTTGTCAATAAAAGTGAGCCATCCATAATTCGGGGTGTCACCAAGAATGTCAATGGAATCAACAGAGGCGAAAAGAAAAGGAAAAAGGAGGTGTGTGTGGGGGAAAGAGGATGGAATGGAAAGGGGGTGGGAGTAGGGTGGAAGAGGAAAGATACCCGGGCTCAAATATCTATAAAAGATTTGAAAGAAAGGAAACGAGATAGGAAAAGGTTAAAGGGTCCCGGGCTCGACCACGATTTTATACATATACACTGTGTTCCCCAAAAAGTGGCCAGCTTTTTCTCACCGGACCAAGAAAACCAAAATTTTAAGGATAACTAAATTCTTTTAGGCAGAAAGGAGGGGACCTAGGGCGAACGCCCCCAAAAACACCCTACCCCCTCCATAGAGGAAAAAGAAAGCCAAAATCAAGGTCCAAGGTTTTCGAGATGCCTAGACACTTTGCGTTTGAAAGATTGAAGGTCATAGACAGGGGGAAAGATGGATTGAGGAAGATTGTTCCAGAGTTAACCGGTTAAATAAGTGAAACAGAACTCATATTAAACCCTTTATATATATTGTCCTTACAATGGGAGGCAGTTTACTTAAGTTGGCTGAGAAGTCTCTCTACAAATTTAACTTGAGTAATAGTTGTTAAAAATAAAGTTGACAAGGAGGGTAATTAGAGACTTAGCTGAACATTAAAGAAGTTTACAATGAACAAAAGCAAATTAAATCGAACATTAACGCAGCAAGTGTTCAATGTGTCTTCCATTATTATTAGTGACCAATTGTAGTCTTGTGTGCTGTAGAAATGGTGTCTTGAAATAGCAGTAGAAAATTAATGACACAAGTTTCGAGGCTAATATCGAAATGGGGTTGAAAGTGAGTACTGATGCAAATTCATTATTCAGTAAATACAAAAACCAAATTATATCTTCATCTTTTACAGAAATACATTTTGGAAATACTGAATGAACTTTATATTTCAACATAATGTCGCATCAACAGTCCATCAACATTAATTTGTGAACTATCTATCACAAATATCAACCACATTTTAATAACACCAACCATGCATCGACATCGATCGATCAACCGCGTTACTTGGGTATATATATATATATATATTATATATATATATATATATATTATATATATATATATATATATATATATATATGTTTCCTGCTGTGTTCGTATAAAATAATGCATCTTAATCACAAACAATGTCTGTTTTAAAGAATTTTCTATTATCTTTTGCGTCTAATTCATCACTTTATTAATTTAAAACTGGGGATGCTTTTTACTGTTATATTTTATTATTAATGGTTTGTAAATTACAATGACTCTCTCTCTCTCTCTCTCTCTCTCTCTCTCTCTCTCTCTCTCTCTCTCTCTCTCTCTCTCTCTGCTCACCTATTCATCTATCGCTGTATTGACTTTGTATTAAAAATGAAGGTTGAATATGACTGTGATTAATGTACGTATATAAACATATAGTCATATATATATGTGTGTGTGTGTGTGTGTGTGTGTGTGTACAGTGTAACACGTTTTTAATTCCTTATACTAAAACCTATTTACTGTATCTCCTAAAAGTGACTCTTTTCAAAATAAAGTTTGATGTCAACAGTACTTTTCTTCTGAACTCCCCAAATGATCAATTTTTATGCCCCCGCCAAAAAACTTTGGAGGGGCCACACTGAATTCATTTTTTTTATGCAAGAAGGAGGGGCTAAGGGCGAATGCCGCAAAAACGCCCCTCCCCCCCATAGAAGAAGAAGAAGAAGAGCCAAAATGAAGGTCCAATGCACGTATCCGTTCGTTCGTTCGTCATTTCGTCAAACTTTCGTGTCCTCGCCAAAACCTTTGAAGTGCTCAACAAAAGTTGATGAAACGTCACCGACAAAGGGATCATCAAAAGAGGATATATCGCGAGATAAAATCATGTAATTGAATCATAGATCAAGGTCACAAATAGAGGACAAAGGTCAAATAAAACTCTTTTATTGTTTACTTTCGAGCCACTCAACATAAAATTATGAAATATCATACACATATGGATCATCACAAGACAGTGTGTTATGAGCAAGAATCAGATCCTTGCCAAAAGTCAAGTCATAAATATAGGCGGAGCATTGATATAGTTTCGCCAGAGGTCTTGTTATTTAATTTTTCTGTGCTTCTACTAGTAGATAAAGTAAATAATTCTATTTTTCTATAAGGTCATAGAAGGAGGAGTAGATTGTAGACACCAATAGACCAGAGAAATACCCCAGGGGTCGGGGGACGTTAGGCGGGAGACAGGGCGTGCTGGAACTCCCGTTTTTCCTTTCACTGGCCTCTTTAGCTCCTCTTTTTCCCTGTCTCATCTCCCCTGTGAGCAGTCCAGCATACTCTCAAAAACACATTTCTCTCTCTCTCTCTCTCTCTCTCTCTCTCTCTCTCTCTCTCTCTCTCTCTCCTCTCTCTCTCTCTCTCTCTCCACTTCACACGCATTTTACACACTACACAATCTTTACAAAATAAAAAAAATGGCATCATGAGTCTTGGAGACCTTGATTTCAGCTCTCTCCTTCTTATATAGGGGACCATTTTTACGGGCGCTCGCCCTTGGACCCTCCTTCGGTCCTTCCTGCATGAAAAAAAAATATTAAGTACTTCTTTATAATATTAAGTACTCCTAATGCTATGGAATATTTCGTATGAAGGAGAAAGAAATATTCATTTACTGCAGTGTTTAACTTTATGGATTCATGATTACTTTAATTTAACCTGTATAATTTTGAAAGGCTTCTTTTACATATATAATTTGAATAATGAATAGTTCTGGTGATGAGCAGCGAAACCAAGATACAAAATTGTTTTTCATTCGTTCTTCATTTCTTTAGCAAAATACGCCAATAAATGCTTTAGTTTTTTCTTTTACAGTTTCTTTTGGTAGAAATTTCAATTATACTTTCAAGCCATTTTGCTAAGCAATGGTTATTCTAAACCAAATTATACATTCCACCCATTTAACCCTTTCAAGTTCAGGTGTCTTCTCTAGGACGGTTTAAAATCGTCTGGCGATAACGAGAACAGAATAGTAAAGTGGCACGCTGGTTCTTGAAGGGTTAAGCACACACAACCGCAATTCAGATATTTTTATTATTGTTACGTACTGTTAGAGCGTCCCGTGGCTTGATCAGTTATGGCGCCGATCGGCACTGCTGAGTCTACTCCTTTGATTCGTGGGTTGGAACCCCAGTGCTGCTTTGGGCTGAGGGGTTGTCTTTCCTGTATCTTACGTCACGGTGAGGTAGTGGGCTGACCCACATTTCACTTAATTGACTCTGGCTAAGGCAACCCAGGCTTGAGTCCCTAACCCCCGCACCCCTAGGTCAGAATGCGAGTAATCGAGTATTATAATGAGTGAGGAAGGCCAGAAACTGGCACAACACTGATGCCAGACTAATGTGGCCATCAACTGTGCTAACCCATAGAACATTATTAACCAGCACCATCGGAGGTCGAACCTCTGCCCTCAGTATATTCACTTCGATTACGGGGAAACGGTTTTACCCACTGAGCCACCACGGACGCTGTCTTTGAGTATTAAAACTTGCACTAATATTTTAGTATGAAGGTCAAACGCAGATATAATATCAGGAACCCCTATTTCCCTACCGCGGAGGGGGTAAGTAAACATGGACTCCAAAAGTCACCTGAGACTAGGGAATCACGAAGTAGGTGACCAGTCCAATTCCAATGATGTGGCGTTTGGAATCGAACACGGGCGCTCGCAACTCGAATCCAAACTCAAACCAACGGATACGCAGAAGCTCTCCAAACGCATATACAAAATAAACCTATTTACAATGTATTATCTTCTATCGTTCTTTCATTTTTATTGCCTTCTTTGACCGACGTTTATCGTTTCGCGTTTGTTGTTCTAACGCAAGAATGACCCGATTAAGCTGTATGTATACTTAAAATAATCGAATCACGCCAACGGAATGTCTTCCAGTCGTAATTTATTAAAGAGTGTCATAATGCAGGGATATTCCAGAGGTGCATAAAACCGAGAAGCGTTTCGTAGCGTCGTTTGAAAAGCGACTACTTCAAAAAGCAGAAAGGAACGAAACCATTCAAGATTAAGAGTTAAGAGACAAGAGTCGCTTTTGATCTTTTTGTGTTTAGGATTAAGAGGGAGACGATAAGTGGCGATAATGAAGGCGGGAGAAAGAGGACAAAAGCGGTCAAGTAAGCAAAGGAGAATAAAATACTTGAATTAAGGGATGGGGTACAGGGGTTCCCAAACTTTTACCACCAAGAACCCCTGAATATTAATATAGTTAATATAGTTATAGTTAATATAGTTAATATAGTTAATATAATTAATATAGTTAATGTTACTATTTTTCCAAAAGCGTAGAGACCCCCTGGAAGCTTCCTACAGACCCCTGGGGGTCTGTACAGACCACTTTGGGAATCCCTGGCGGTACACAATGATATACCCGACCATTATCAGTATATCAAAACGTTTATGATTAGGGATTTGAAAGACGTGTCAATATCATGTGTTGGGCGTATTATGCATTCACCAACAAATGGCCATGAGTCAGGTTTCTTCGAATGAAAGTCGTTTACTAAAACGCTTATAGACGTTTTCCTAAACGTTTATGAACGTTTCACAGACGTTTTATAAACATTTATGAACGTTTCACAGGTGTTTTGTAAGAATTTATCAACGTTTCACAGACGTTCTATAAACATTTATGAAAAATTCACAGACGTTTTATAAACGTTTATGAACGATCCACAGACGTTTTATAAACGTTTATGAACGATTCACAGTCATTTTATAAACGTTTATCAACGTTTCACAGACGTTTTATAAACGTTCATCAACGTTTCACAGACGTTTTATAAACGTTCCTGAACGTTTAGTAACTATATCTTTTTTTACTGTGAATTATATTTACTTTAGTGAGGTGAAGTTAATAAAATGGCCGGTTGAACGTATAGGTATGAATGAACCCGCTAAAAAAATTTTAAAAAAAGGAGATGGAGCGTTGGGTATGGAGCCCACATGAGTCAGACATCGCATAACAGTTTCATATTTCGTCGTTTATATAAACCGTCATGTTCAGTTAACCCATTACTGCCGAGACTGAATAAAATTGTCTGGCGTTAGCCAGAACAAAATCAGTAAAGTGACGCTCGGCACTAATGGGTTAATTATAATTATCAATCAGGAGGTCTAGAAACTGACAGCGCTCAGGCCAACTAATGCATCCTAGTACGCTAACTCACGCATTATTATTACCAGCACCATCGTGATTCGAACCCCCAACCTCATTATTTCCACTTCGCTTATAGAGAAACGGTGTTATCCACTGAGCTCCGGGTAATGACGTCAAATTCAGTTACTTTGCGATTAAAATGTTTAAACATTTGTATAATTTATCCCCTGCTTTTTTTTACTTGACGCTACGGGGTGGCCATAAAATCTGGAAACATAGGATACATTACGATAATTCTTTTTCTCCATTGTAAATTATCATCTTAATAAATCCTTAATACGATCCTATGTTTCCAAACTTTATGACCACCCTGTATAAGACGGCCGCTTCATTGCGGCACTATTTTACCTGATACTTTAATAAACTGAATAGAGAAAAGTAACGAATATTCATCCAATTGGAGACAATAAAAAAAGGTGAAGTTGCAAAATAGTAATTAAAGTAGTCTAATTTGCTAAAAATTGTAATTAAAGAAAAATTGAACCTAACAATTAAAAATTTTTTGTTACCAATAAACCATAAGATTAAATGTCAAGGGGAAACCGTATTATAGCCACTTTTGCATAATTAATCGTTCAGTTAACTTCTGTTAAGTTACTTTATTAAGCAAAATTAAATTTCACAATTTATTTGGCTTCTTTCAATTGGCAAACTTAGAATAATTCTGAAATTTCACATTTAGAGGCTTCGCTGTTCATATTAAAATTATCACATTTTGTATTACGTTTATGATTATTGTTATCTTATTTAACTGATAACGGAGCCATGCAGTTTTCGTAACATACATATATACACACACACACACATACACACATACACACACACCTTCGCGTGAAGAAGGACCGACGCATGGAACTACTAAAAGATTACTAGAAGATGCAAACCACAAGGAAAAAGAAAAATGATTATAAGGCCTTTCGTGTATTCAGAAGTACATCTCGTCAGGGAATGTATATATGTATGAATGTATATATGTATGCATGGTTTAAAAACTGCTTAAAGGGTATTAGTATATTAGAAATATTCAACGAATAATAGTACTTTCCGAAGAGATATTCGTCCGGGCGTTAAGTCAAAAATGAATACTTGTCGTAATGATGATTAGATAATCAGATCTCATCTTCTCATCCCGGAAAAAGGGAAAAGGCAAACAGCCGCTTTTAATTTCTCCATTTTGGCTAAAAGAGTGGAAGTTATTTTAAAGGATTACTTTTATTACGCTATAATACGAAATTTTAAAAACATAATTTAAAAAAATATTGGTATGAAAAAGCGCATATTTACTAGGTGGCCCACGAGTCTCAGTCGGTTATAATTAAAGCGAAAATTCATCCAGTGGAGCTCACACTGACTTAATCGATTACTAAGGAAAGAATATTTGTCGAGAGGGTTATATTTTCCACTTTGGATAATCAATAAATATTTCTAAACTTATTTTATAAACTTTTTACTTTGTTTGATTTTCTGTATTTTCGCTTTAATTATAACCGATTGAGACTTATGGGCCACCCTGTATATATATATATACACACACACCTTTATACTGAAAAATGAAAAGAATACAGGTATGAACATTTTACATTGTTTTAATTGAATCAGGCTTTTAAGTAATTAAACCTGCTTTTTTCCTCTACGTTCACAGAACAACGGCGAAAGATGCCAACTGCTTGAAACGTTCCCACAGCCGTGGAATGAAAATATATTTTAAATGTGGGAACTCCGTCATCCAAACCTCGCAAACAGACAATTCATTCATTACTCATTTCTCGAAAAAAATGAAAATTCTCACCACTTTCCATTTAGTTGAGGAATGAGTGCACGTTTTCATAAATCAAGAAGATAAAATAAACGTTAATTATAGAACGAAGACTAAGAAGTATAGCAACATTCATTACGAGAAAATGTGCGTTTGCTGACGTTTCTCAGTAATTCACGTTCCATCATCAATGTTTGCAACGTGACAACTTAAGTGATTTAGTGGTATGGCGGAAGAGATCTACATCTTTACGTGGCATCCGGACCATTACCACATCGAGAAAGACCCAGAGAAGCGTTTTGATGGCTGAAATCTGAAATTCGAGCCGAGACTCAAACCCAGGCCTTCTAGATTAACAGGCGGGCGACTTAACATTGGACTGCCCTGACCGTTATACAATACCTATAGAAAGAATCATTGATAGAAAAGTTAGAGTTTTCTGAATGAAGACCTTACGAATGGATAGTTTATAGTTAAAAATATATTTAAGACATTTGTAGTTAAAATTTAAGGGGAAGTAAGATGAAAAGTTTAATACTTTTTCACATACATTATTATTCCGCCCGTACACTCATTTCAGGATACGAGCAGCTGGTAGTAGCATTGCCAAGCAAACGGGGGTTCAATATACTGACGAGGTTTCCGTATGTAGTTCATTGCCACTGAAAGCAACAGTGCTCCGACAAAAACCGACTAGTTTCGGGCCATCAACAGCCATTTCCAAGGCTAAAAAAAATGATGTAACTTATATGTAAGAGTACCTGACGACATCTTGTATTTCAACCTTTCTTATTTACGCCAAAGCAGTTTTGAACTTAAAAGAAAATTAAAATGGACGTATCTCCATATCTAAAATAAGCTTATTCATTTCTAGTAATACGATCGGAAGCTTGCTCAAATTAAAAGACCACGTTACTATTCCTATGTGCTCCTCCTCTGTATTAGAGCAATAGGGTTGTATGGACTGTGACGTCACATACGTTGGAAAAGTTTTTTTTTGATAATTTTCCACTTACACAACGGAACACGAGGGAGTCGGTTAGACGAACGACGTAAAGCAGAGTAACCAACAAACCAACCAACTCCGCTATTATAAATTATTGTCCCTCCGTTTCGGTAAATTCAGTTTACTTAATCAGACTGTCCCAAGACGGACTAAAAAATGGAGAGGGAGACGCAGTGACGAGCCCGCTGTATGCAATGTATTCAGCAATTCTCCTCTTACAGGGAACCTATTTTTTCACGGTTGGTAGCGTTACCGACCGTCTCAATGACCCCCCTGGTTGAAGTACATAACCGGAACAACCAACCAATCTTCAGTTGGTCGAAGGCCGTAAAACGAAACAGCCAACCAACCATTCTGACTGTTTTGGTCATTTGACAAGAAGTTCACAGTTTGTTGTAGTTTTTGTGTAATAGTGGTAGTGACCTCAGTATCTTGGAAAGTGTATTTATTTGGCGTGTTAAATCTTAAATAATTTATTACCATTCATCTGGAGAAATGAAATGTTAATTTTAAGGTAATATTTTGGTTTTAATTTACGCTTAACTCTTATAGCTGTTAATTTTAACCTTTGGTCGTAATAATGATCTGTACTTGAGCTTAGAATGTAAATAATTTAAATTTTTGCCGAAATTCCAGAGGAGACGCACTTCGGAGAAAGAGTTCACAACCGCTTGATAATATATTAAGTTAGGATAGGTTAAGATGGTTGGGGGTTGGTTAGATTAGGTTAGGTTAAGCAAGGTTATGTTGGTTAGGTTAGTAATTAGAGCCTATGGTCTCTGAACTACCATCAGGAATTTTGGGTCTTTTCCGTTTGGGGGCAGCAGCGAATTTTAATGAAAATCGGTATACTAATGTAGTTTTGGTCACTGATTTCAAAATTAACCTTTTTTTTTTTGAGAAATGAAAAAAAACGTTAGAGCACTTTAAATAAGTAATGTGTTTTTAATGAAAATATCATGACAACCTAACCAATCGTCAAGGGCATTCAGTTGACCTAACCGGGCATTAATTCTTTTTTCTGCTACTTTTACAGATCTGCCGGGATCCTTCAAAAACGTATTCTTCGTAAAGTTGCACTTTTACCATTTGACCGACGCTTTTGGCAACGAAAGAACTGGGTATTTTTATCAAAGGAATACACTTTTGACTTAGTTGTTTCAGCCATTTATGCACACAACAGTCTTTTAGCAATGAAAATGCCTGCTGATGGACTGAAACTGGTTGGAGATATTAAGTTTCACGGAGACCAGATTACACCAGGTTAGGTGTTCGTTTAAGATTGCTTCATTTCCACGTGACCAATTTCGGCAATCGCTATTTTTGTAACAAATTTTCACTTGGTCAAAAACACTGGTCTCCGCGAAACTTAATATTCCCACTAGTTGGCAATAAAGCTTTATAGCTATACTGGTTATTCTACCCGAATAATTAGATGCATTTCAATAATGTATTGTTTGACGCCACAGTAGCGTTCAAACCTTCTGAAATAAAAAAATAAAAAAAAAAAAACGCTTTAACCGACCGACCAATTTCTCGAAATGTGAAAAACTTTCACGAATGCAAAAATTTTTCGACAATCGTTTGGACCTCCTCCAACAAAGACAACCAAACCTAAAACGATCTAATCTAATTTGACCTAGCTTAGCCTAACTTAACCTTCATTTATAAAGGTAATAATTATTACAGATTTCATACATAAAAATAGAATTGGTTCTTTTGCATTATCCTCCCAACATTAATTTTTTTTATATAATGTTTTGGTTATGGTACTTTATTTTCCTTCCATTATAAAAAAAATTAGTGTTGGGATTAGGTTAGGTTAAAAACAGCCCGCCGCAAGTGTTTTGCTAACATACTTTATTTTCGTTCCATTATAAAAAAAATTAGTGTTGGGAGGATAATGCAAAAGTACCAATAGAATTTTTATCAACAGTATTTTGAAAAAATCGTTTTTATCTTGTTTAAAGTGTAAAATATTCCTCACGTTTTGACCTCCCTTTTTTTGACAACCGGTTTGGCAAGAAGCACTTTTAGGATCCTTGATTCTTGAATGGAAGGTCTTTTTGTTTCTGGCACGTGACTGATACCAAAATACATTGTATGTTAGTATTTTATAGACAGTAATATACATGGATTTTATTTGACTCATATACAGCTTTGCGGCCATCAGATGTTTGTAGTGCTGTGGGAACGGCGTTCCCTTACTTTTTTTGGTAGACGGAACGGCGTTCCCTCACTATTTCAAATAAATCCGAACTTACAAATCTCTAACGTCATGAAATTTTAATTCCCACCCCTACAAGAAATATGAGAAAGAATCATTAACTGCTTCATTTCTTTTAGCTTCGACTGAGACAATGCTAGCCTATAAAGATCTGGTGAAAGTCACCACGGCGTACCAGTTGTTAACTTTTTTTAGTTAATCATTCCAGGATACTGTGTAAAAATTATTAAAATGGCTTACCGAAATTTAATTTCACTAACGTTATATTAAAACACCGTTTCGTTTCGTTTCGATCGAATGATAAATGTTTCGGCACTATAAAATTATTTGTTTAATAAATATAGTTTGATACGTTTCTGGAAATCGGATATTTTCACCATTTGTCATCATTTTAACTTAAATTTTGTACTCTTGAATTGACTGATTGTGAGCCGTTTGCTCAGATAATTCAAAAGCCAGCCAACATAACCATTTAAATTAACGATAAAAAGAATGTATTTTCTACGTGTCTACCGTATAACACGTCAAAATTTCAATTATCTTTAGCAAAACTCACCCAAACAAAATAAGAGATTAATTACGTCGATCCGAAACTCCGCCCACTTTTTCTTGCGCCATCTAGTGTTTGGAAAAACTAAATTACTCCCCCGAGTAAATTTTATGAACTTTATACTACATTTTAATATTTAATATGTAATCATATATTGGATAAGTTAATAAATTAAGCATATACACTTTTTTTTTGAAAACCGTGATGATCAGTTTTCATTAATATGCTTCTAAATCATTTGAGTTAACCCTTGTATGAACTTAGTTCTCATTCCGTACGTTAGGTGGCGAGCATTAATATTCATTTGGCGGGATAACCCGATAAATAATGGAAAATACGGTCGGTTTTGTGTGTATATATAATTATATATATATATACAAAGCTGGGCACAAACCGTTAATCGTTAATTAACGAAGTTAACTTTTTCGTTAACGATTTAACTTTTAAGTTAACTTTGAAAATCATTATCGGACTAATTAACTTCCGTTACATTTAACTTCCGTTAACTCAAGTCCGTTAACCCAAAAAATTCATAAATAAACGTTTAAAAGTTTCTATTATTTTCAGTGCTGAGCACTTTTGGCAGGCATCGACAAAAGGTTTGGGCCCCTCCTGGAGGATGACGAATGCCAGCTGGCTGCTGCCTTCCATCCCAGGTTTCGCCTCATCTGGTTGGACAAGTATGAACACCAAGGTCGCCAGGGTGAGGAAAAGCATGGAGGGTACAGTCGAGGAGGCCATGAAGCAGCAGTCCAACGAAGTGGGCAGCAACAGTGGAGGCAGCAACAGCGAGGAGGAGGAGGAGGATGACTACTTCAGTGCTGTCATCCAGACAAAAGAGAGCAGCAGAAGCCACAGGTCACTCAAGGGCAAGGCCCAGAACTTGGTCAAGACCTGGCTGGAGACCAACTCCAAGGACTTGCTGACAGATGCTGCCTTCTTGGGTGAGCAAGTGTTGGTGGACTTGTTCATCAAGTTCAACACAGCCAACCCCTCCAGTGCTGCAGTGGAGCGTTTGTTCTCTATGGCTATGGGCAAGGACATCCTGAGGGCCAAGAGATCATCCCTGTCTGATGAAAACTTTGATATGCTAATTTTCATGAAGGGCAACATGCATCTCATGGACAAAATGGAGAACGAGAAGAAGAGGGAAAATTAAATTATATATATATTGTGTTTTTCATTTTTTTTATAATAAAGTTAACGTTAACGGTTTGTCGGTAACTTCCGTTACATGTTTAACGGTTAACGAAGTTAACTTTTTGGTTAACGGATTAGCGGTTAACGAAGTTAACTTTTTGGTTAATGGTGCCCACCACTGTATGTATATAATATATATATATATATATACATACAGGGTGTCCCGTAAGTCTCGAACCAAAGGGCAAAATGCTAAAGACGGCAATAAAAACGCTGAAGAGACTTTTGGGGACTGTTTGTGAAATGAGCGAGGATGGTAGCGGCTGTCATCGTCGGTGGATGTCCTCGGAGGTCCACTGCGTGGTTTATCTCCTATGGATTCCGTTTCCTTGAACTTTGCTATAAGTTTGCCGACACAGCTGTGTATTATCTGCGCGCGGTCCGGATGCAATCTGTTAAATTCCTCAGCGACCTCCCTCTGACTCCTATTTCCTACAAGCAGAATTACCTGGATGCGTTCTTCCTTACTCAGACATCATGGGCATTTGCATAAACGGAAAAACATAAATTACTTATTTTACCCTATGGTTCCAGACTTATGGGACACCCTGTATATACACAGTATATTACAGGAAATATTTATAACTAGGGATTCCATGAAATCCCTAAAATGTTCAGGGTCTTCATGTTAGGTTAAGTCGTGATGTTTTAGTTAGTTTTAACGAAAATATCATGACTTAACCTAACCAATCATCAAGGGCGTACAGTTGACCAAACCCGACATTCAATTAACCTAACCGAGTATTCAATAATTTTCCCGTAGGTTTAACGAAACTATCACGACTTAACCTTGCATGAAATCCCTGAACATTTTAGGGATTTCATGGAACCCCTAGTTACACAGATTCCCTATGTATATATATTGCCATAACCCAACCTTAGCCTAAGTTACGGTAAACAGAAACAGTTCTATCATAATAATTAATGACTATTTTGACGAACGCCAACCAATTTTCTTTCCGCCTGAACAGTACATGATTGATGGTATAATTTTAATTTATGAAAGTAATAGAATGACGCTTTTTTTCACAGGTCCTTTGTCGTATGTGTCCGCGGTTGTCGGGTCCAAAGTTCTTCTCCCTTGTGACGTCACGCCAAGCGATCCGGAAGACAGACCCATCCTCGTTCTCTTCTACAAAGGACTGATTGGCACGCCCGTGTACAGGTATTGTTATCTTTGCGTCGACTTTCTTATCACTGGCATTATTATTATGCAGAATGAATAGTGTTACTCTTGTCATATATATATGTAACAGTCGATAACAGTCATAATTTTGTCGTAAAGTATGAATTTGTAGATATATTTCAGCAAATGATAACTCTATGAAATGAACCGTATGTTCACTGTTCAGGTCTGGAGGAAAAGAGCATATATGTGTTTGTGTGTGTATATATATGTTAATTAATGACCAAGTAAATTTACTTCAGAATACGATGTTGAAGTATGTGATTCAAAGCGAGTCTTGTAAATCGCCATTCGGCACGTATCCATGTAAAAATCCTAATAGTAGTATGTATTCATATCGCTTTTATGGATTTTATTGGATATACTTTATAAGGTGCCTTCATACACTGTTCTGAATCTTCAATGACTGTAAATAAATGAATAAAATATTAGTGATAATTACATCCCAAAACTTTAAAATAAGTTACAAGTAGAATTTGTATCTGTGTGTAGTTCAATAGATGTACCTCGAGACGAGCATTGCATTTTCTGAATCCGTCCTGTTAAAATCTGACAAACGCAATTTTGGAACCTGTCTTAACTGATTGTCGATCGATTTACTACCTATGAACATATGACATACAATGTAAAACTAACACACAACTTGGGCTAAATTTAACATTCATCTCGCAGTCCCTAGATGCGTTTGAATAACATACAAAAATCAGCAAATAAGGTACACTTTTTGGCATAGTATGTAAGCGTGTTAGAAATAACATTTATTTTAGTTTTAAAGAATACCACGATGCAAAATTACTTACTATTTGACTCGATTCTCGTTTCCAGTTCGGATCTGAAAGTGGGAATGTTCAAAGTGGAAAATGCGGGTGGTAGAAAATGAAGGCTAAAAAGAGGGCTGTAATCCCTAAGAGTATTTTCTATTAAAAAAAAAAAAAAAAATAACTTAAATGGTGAAGTTTTGTAGGGAATACAATAAAATATATAAAAGGATTTGGTACGGGGAATAAAATTTGGAATAAGCTAGGACAGTGCTAAAAGGAGAATATAAAATTAATATGAAAAATTAAAACTTTAATAAGAAAAACAAAATAGCTTAAAATGATGGGTGAGAATTTATACTGCTTGAATTTGAGATTTCTCTGTCACTTGACTTAAGGCAAATAAGACTCCAAAACTAAACATTTAAAGGATTTAGGTCCTAATCAATAAATAAAAGAATTGCTATAACAAAAAACTATTTCCTATAATTATTCCTAACTTCAACTGATATCCAGGTAACTAACGTATAGGGTCTAGTAATCCAGTGGATAAGGACGTTTTTCCTGTAGGTGATGTGAACACACACCGGTCGGGGTGTTGATTAATGATGATAATACAGAAGTTAGCATAATGGGCAGCAGTCGTCTGGCATATCATTAATGATGGAATAACTTGTGTGTTTTTTTCTGGAGTTTAAACTCCTCCGTGACAAAGGTCGTGTGACGGAGAGAGCCTACAAGTTCATGTGGTATGCGAACTACAGGCAGGTCGTTACTTACATCATATGGACCGAAAGGATGGTCACCCATCCAATTACTCTCCAGACTCAATGTTGATTAACTTCGCTGATCGACAGGAAGCGGTGTTGCTACATGGTCACGACGTATCCCACCTATAAGACAGGTGACCTTTCGGGTAACTGCAGTTACTGTAAGGAATTATTACCTTGCAGCCAGACAGTTCAGTTACCTCACGGTGAGCCAACTCTTGTGTCGGAGAGAGAGAAATGTAAGCTCGTGGTGAGACAACCAGTTTTTCCTAAAACAAAATAGGCTTTGTGACAGAGCGACTATCAAAAGCCACTGATCTGGTTTAGAGAAATACCTCTAGGCATTGACGAGAAACCAATTTAACGAAGGAATATTGGACCTTCCCGAGCATTTTTCTGCCCTCCGGGTTCAACTCTAGGCAGTCGTACGGTCCTCATGGTGTTCCTTCTGTTCTCAAGAACTGTGCTTCTGTGCTAACACCCTTCCTAGGCAAACACACTTTTCTTTCTCATCTGGTACTTTTCCTTCCTGCTGAAAGTTCGCTTTCATTCATCCTCTTCCAAAGAAGGGTGACAGCTCTCAACCCTCCAACTATCATCCAACTGCTTTGAGTTCTTCCCTTTCTGAAGTTTTTTAATCTATTAATAGGAAGTCTTAAACACCTCTTAATCTTTTTCAGATAGTCAGTATGGGTTCTGCAAGGGACGCTCGACTGGCGATCATCTTGCATATCTTTCTGGCTCTTGGTCATTCTCCTTCTGGGATTTCAGTGAAACCTTTGCTACTGTGCTAGACATATCAAAATTTTTTCATAGAGTCTGGCACATATCCTTAATTTCGAAACTGCCCTCCTTCGGTTTCTATCCTCCTATCTTTGCCTTCATATCTAATTTCCTCTCTAGCCCATCTGTAGCCGCGGTTGTAGATGGTTACTGTTCTTTTCTTAGAGCTATTAATAATGGTGTTCCTGAGGGACCTGTCTTGTCATCACCCACTCTTTTCCTTTCATTTATTAATAGTTTAAGTCGCACTTCATGTCCTATCCACTCCTATGCTGATGATTTCATTCTTCACTTCTCCACCCGCTTCATAATGCGTTCTCTCAACAGCCACTCAATGCTTCGCGTGGGACGGCTATGATACACCTGACTGATCTTTCTACTATCTCTGATTGGGGGCAGAGAAAATCTTGTAGTCTTCAATGCCTCAAAAACTGTTCCTCCATCTGTCTACTAGTCACAATCTTCCACAGGACTCTATCCCCTTACCTTTAACAATACAGAACTCAATCCTTCCTCTTCTCTTAACATTCTTGGCGTTTCCTTTTTTTGTGAACTTTCTTGGAAAGATCACGTATACTCTTTCTAAAACAGCTTCTAAGAGGTTAGGTGTGCTGTACCGGCTCCAGTTTTTACACCGCTACTCATTTGCTGTCTGTACAGGGGTGGACTGCATGCCGCCTCCTTTAATAGAGAGCATTTAGTACCAGACTATCGACTCATTCCTTTTCTTTTCAACTCTAACGCAAGGGTTAATTGGTATTTTCAATCTTTCATCCATTCAACCGGTCAGCTCTGGAACAAGCTGCTTCAATTCATCTTTCCCCCGTCTATGACCTCCAATCTTTCAAACGCAAAGTGTCCAGGCATCTCAAAAAACCTTGGACCTTCATTTTGGTTTTCTTTGCCGGGTGGGAGGCGTTTTTGTAGGCATTCGTCCTTGGCACGTCCTTCCTGCATGATTTTTTTTTTTTTGTCTGGCACAGGTGGCGTTCTAATCAGGAAATCACTTCAAAACTCTTAATGCGAAAGTTTTAATCATTATACAGAACTTCTATTTTAATGCTTTAATTTCTGCTGTTAATTGCATTTCTGCTCTATATATTCAACAATAAGGGCAACTAATTTATTTGCCCTATTTCATAATTACTTCATAAATAATAAGTCTAATACAAAATCATTCTTTGCATACTAAAACATGATTTTCTGTTTTAAATGCATATTGTGACACAATCTTAATTATGAAGATTAGTTTCCAACAAAATTCATACTTTTAAGCTGGATTGAAGCGGAAATTCACAATTTATAAATACTTACAGTATCTTCCGCCATTTTCCGGAGGATTTTCATCACGGATCCTTTTTTGTTTCCTAGTTCGGTATTGCATTTTAAACGTAAATTTATACAAGTTTGTCTTCAATTCTTTTTAATAATAATAATTTTAACTACAAATTAATAATTTTACCCGATTTTTATTCATAATTTTGTATTGAATACATTGATTTATGTTACAATCCTATTTTAGAAGTTTCGTTACAAACTTTTATCTCAAACCATTAGTGGTGATTTTGCAAATAAGATAACTAAATTGGGCTACGTTGTAGCCAATGTCGTAACATCGCTTCCCATTGATCAGCGAAGTTAAGCGACATTGGGTTGGATGGGAGACCGTCCGCTGCGTCCAGACTATGTAGCGACCCGTGGTTCGGATCCCACGTAAAGCTGTAGGTCCCCTCCGTTATATGACCTTATTAGATGTTACAAAGGAGGTTAAACAAACCAATAATTATTTGAATAACTAAATTCTTGTTACGTTCATTATTATTATTTCGGAAAATGATTAAACTCGTTAAATGTAGCCACCTTTCAATTAAAAATGTACAAGACTAAGCTTAAAAACAATTCCTTCATAGAAAGATAAGTAATAATTCATAATATGACATTCCAAACATGCTTCAGAGCCTCCTCCCACCCTACCTAAAAAAAAAAAAAAAAAAAAAAAAAAAAAAAAAAAAAAAACCTAAGTTAGCCAAATAATGAAAAGATACAGTAAGAGTGGAGTAAATCCTTCAATAGGCGAAAGCACACTCGACGCTAGAATATAAAACGAAAATGGTTGGCATAAATATTTTAAAGGAGAAAGGCTCGGTTCCCACGATGAATAAAGTAGAATAGCAGTTAGACTTTTATCATAATCGAAATAATTTAGATACGCCATGACAGAATCGTTGCGAAATAATAGGGATGAATAATTCATTTCGACTGTATGTCGTTCTCCAAATTAGATTTTGATTGTAATTCATATTTAATTAGTTTCATTGCAGTCTTCTTTATAGCATTATTTTAATTATTGTTGTGTGTTGTGTGTGTGTGTGTGTGGTGTGTGTGTGTGTGTGGTGTGTGTGTATACTGTATACAGTATACAGTATATAAACTATTAACTTGTTTGTTAAAGAATTGTCAGCTGCTGTTAATGAAAACTTTATGTGTGTGTGTGTGTGTATATATATACTGTATACAGTATATAAACTATTAACTTGTTTATTAAAGAATTGTCAGCTGCTGTTAATGAAAACTTTATGTATGTGTGTAATGTGTGTGTGTGTGTAGGTTTCTAATTTAACAGTCGCTAACAATTCTTAAATAAACAATTTAATATTTTTTTTTTCTAAATTTCTTCTATATTTAGAGGTAAAAATGGTGAAATTATTTAATTTCTTGCCGTTTCGCTATTCTATTTAATGAAAAACTAATTTGAAACTTCCAAAACATTTATCATTCGAAACGATATGAAACTGTGCATTAATATAACTTATAACAATTGTAAATTACACCAAATGAATAAGATATTTTTTTCTCATTTTTTTCATAAACGTAAAAATCTACAAATTAATCTAATTTCTGTTTGACATTTAATTATTTTGGTGAATTTATTTCCGTAAATGTGGATGATGAGAAATTCATAATTTCGAAAGTTTTTCGATGAAACAAAATTGTGATGTCTATTATGGATAACATGAATTGCATACGCAGAATTGATTGACATTTGGACACTGTTTCTAGGTCATTTTCCTATTCTTCGTTAGTCTGTCTTATATATTTATATATATACAGTATATGTGAAATTGTTCAGCTTTAGCCGGAATAAAATCCCTAAGGTGGAAGCTATGGAAGCTAGTCGTTATAGGATTAATTACTCGAAGCTACACATGATAAATACATAAGCCATGCAGAGTAGCTATTCTTTTCAACATTAACTTAGAAAATATTTTGTAAGCCAAAAGTTATTGCATGCTTTCAAAGACTATAAACTTTTCCCTTGCATTCGAAATGTTAGGTATGGAGTTATGAGCAGTATAAAGGAATTTATATGCTTGGTTATTGTTTAAAAACATAAATATTTAACGGAGATATTAACATTTCATTACTTATAAAACTTGCTAAAAAAATATTTATGCTAAATATCGTGCTCGGACGTAATAAATGTTTCATAAAAATCTTCATACAGGGTGTTCATAAATTATCCTTACAAATTCAGTTCAAAATTAATCTCTAAAGATAATTTATGGACTCTGTACCTTATTAACGTTTTCTCTCCCTAATTAAGTTCTAATTACAGAACAAAGTTAAGAAGTTGTGTTCACCAGATATAATATTAATAACTGTACAAATAATTTTCGGTTCAGAAAAAAAACGGGAATAACATTCGGTCATTCTTAATATTTCGGGTGTGCTGATTTCAAATCTGAAAATAGCTTTCTCTCGCGTCACGTTTTTTTGTAATGACTGCTTAAAAATCTTCATATAAAAAATAAGAATATATTGATAAACAGATAGGCTCTATCATATGGAACAGTTTAATTATTGCTATACTTCAACATATATGCACAAAATTAACATAACTCTCGTATTATACTGTTTTCAACTCATTATTTGTATTTATGCTGGCGTTTGTGTGATGCTTCTGGTTGATCACGCTTTAAATTCCAGCAGAAATCGGCCAGCATAGCAGGACTCAGGACTCCACTTCCCTTCGTATCGGCTCTCCATTGTGGCTATATCCTGGTGGAATCTCTCCCCGTGTTCGTCGCTAACAGCAGATGCGTTTTCCGGAAAGAATGAGAGATGTGAATTCAAAAAATGAATTTTCAATGACATTTTACATCCGAAACGTTGGTATAAGTTGATAAGTTGATCCACAAGTGCAGCATAGTTGTCGTATTTAGTCTTTCCTAGTAGACCGCTGCACACGTTTTTGAATGCACGCCAGGCTGCCAACTCAACCTCATCCATCACCGCTTCAAAGTGTACGTCTAGCGTGAGTTGGCGAATTTGAGGGCCGACGGATATGCCTTCTTTAATCTTGGCATCACTTATTTTTGGGAATTTTTCCTTCAGATATTTGAAGGCAGGCTTATCCTGTTTCAACGCCTTTGCAAATTGTTTCATCAGCCCTAGTTTTATGTGAAGTGGCTGCAAGATAACCTTTTCCTTTCATACTAGTGGTTCGTGAATAACCTTCTGAGATCCAGGTGAGGAATTATCTCGCGGCTGCCATAACTGGGCGTGTGTAGTGTTCAGACCTTGCTCGGCTATCCCACTTGCATAGGAAACGCATGTATTTCGTATAGCCAGTTTGCAATCCATTGAGAATAGCCACAACCTTTAAATCTGCTCAGATAAGCCATTCATGTTCATTGTATTTTATACAGTCCAGAATAAAAGCAACATTATCATGCGTTCTCTCAAGACGACTGAATGAGCGATCGGAACAGAAGGCATTGTGTTCCCATTGTGTAGCAGTACACCCTTAACACTGTACAGAGATGCATCAATGAACAATCTCCACTGATTCGGTTCATAGCACAAACCCAGAGCATCGAACAGACCATGTATATCAATGCAATAACAAAGATTGTTCTTCATTGTGAAATATTCCTGCAAATCCAAGGAGCGCTTTCGGAATGCTGTAATTCGTATGTCTTCCGCCAGCAGATTCCATTCTTGTAGACGTGAGGCCAGCAGTTCACTTTGTTGCTTGGTAAATATTAAATCACGGACCAAATCATTGAGTTCAGGCTGCGTGATATGTTCTTTCTTGGTCTCGACTTGAGCTTCATAGCATTCGCAGTCCGATTCCGATTTGTCAGTCTGTGTTATCGGTCGGCATTTCAGCTGGAGGACGAGGGATGGGCATATCTGTAGAATGTTCCACAGGACGAATAGCAGAACGAAGATTTGGGTAGACTATAGCCTTTTTCCCTTTTCTGTTGCAACCTGTAATGCGAGACAATAGACATTGTTGACTACGTAAGATAACACAATTGTGTAATACATTATGCAGAGCAGGATATGCTGAAATGTGCTAAAAACACCAAATTTGACGTATATTCAGAAAAATAAGAGATTCAAACCTGTGATGTTCGTTAAGTAGAAATAGCAATCAGTTGAATGGTTCAGCGGCTCTCTCCATACCATTGGGACACCGAATCCCAGACCAGGACCGGTGCCTTTGAACCATGCAGATAAAGAGCTTGTACATCTCTCTCAGCAGATATGAGGCGTCCAGTGCTTGTCCTGATCACCAACTTTGCATGCGAAGTATAATTCATAAAGCTTTTTCACATGAAGCAAACTTCCTTTTATACCGTTTTAATGTTAATGTCCCACAAATATAACAAAAACTGTCTGGCGAATTTTTGCACTCTAGGCATTGTAGCATAACATCATTAAAAACCTGTAAAATAAGAAAATGATAGATCAATTTGCAATTTCACACAGTATAGACGTTGTCGGTGAAATATACATAATTTAATAGCTGTTATTCAATAATCTTCACTTATAGCACCGATTTATGATAAAATATGGCTGACAATTTTGTTTTAAATGATTAATGAAAGAAATTTTTCATAAAATCAAAGTGGAAACACAGAGCCGAACACCACCACCACAGCATATGCATGACTGAACAAAATGTAAAAGATGCGTTCAGAGAACCAGTGGTTCTCAAAATGATACAATGAAATAGGGTCATTTTCATGAAATCGGTGGGTGATACAAAAATGTTATTTTCGCAATCTACGCATATAATTAGCTATAAAAATGACGATCTCATTTCCGTTTTTTTTTTTTTTCTGTTCAGTGTAATTATTGTAAAATCAAATATTGTAATAGCTAAAAACTCAGGCAGAGCTCGGCATTTGCGGCATATTTTGCGGTACTTGCGGTCAGAGCTGGGCATTTGCGGCATATTTTGCGGTACTGCGGTACTTGCGGTACCACCGCACTACCACCCCGGGCCCCCATAACGCAGTACCGCAAAGGATCGCTGAAAGTACCGCAGTACCGCTACCGCATTCAAATTTCCGCGTACCGGTTTGGTACCGGTTTGGTAGTGCAGCAGTACCGCAATATGCCGCAAGTGCCCAGCTCTGCTTGCGGTACCACCGCACTACCACCCCGGGCCCCCATAACGCAGTACCGCAAAGGATCGCTGAAAGTACCGCAGTACCGCTACCGCATTCAAATTTCCGCGTACCGGTTTGGTACCGGTTTGGTAGTGCAGCAGTACCGCAGTACCGCAATATGCCGCAAGTGCCCAGCTCTGCAGTAAAAAGTCCGGCCAAAATCCTTTGCCAGCGTTCCATATTTTCCTGTCCTTTTGTTAAGATTTTAACGGGAAATAATTTGGTCTGTAATTAAACTTCATAATAGACAGACACGGTTTAACGTTACCATAGAATAGATAAAAAATATACAATAATAAACAATATTGAGTTTATACTTGTGTACATATTCACAACATTATGGAAAATGTCATTGTGTATAGAAAGTATGCACAAACTTTAAAAATATTCGACACAAAAATATAACTTCAGAGAAATAAAGAACATATACACTCTGATGACAGTCAGAACCAGTTAACCTTACTATGTTTTAATGTTATTTTTTGATTCTCTATTATTATAATTTTAATTAATTTAATTATTTTGAGTCAAAATATTGGTATGTCAAGGTTAAAAAAAATGGCGATCCTGGGACCCTGCACTTCATCTGGGCCGCAGAGGGGTGTCTCCATCCCCTTAATTCACCTCTGCGCAGAGTAAGCAAATATTAGAGTCGGTAACTTGATTGTAATTGAAGGCGAGGTAAAGTGTGTGATTTAGGTGATTAGGCCCTTACGCATTCCTCATTCGTGACACTTTGAATTGCGTTGTACCAACTACCACTACCAACCACCTACCAAACATTATTTTAACTATGACGGAATGAGTGCGAGTGAACGAAAAGATTTTGACAGGTATTACAACAGTTTCAGTAATAAAAATCTGTACAACAAAGCAAATGAGTAGGAACTTTGCGTGAACGATGTGCGTGTGCTTAGTGTGTTTTTCCAAACTTAGAAACGTGTATACATTACCCGTTTCATTTGTGATCCACTACATGCTGCAACCACGATTGCATCCCTTTGCTTTACAGTGTTTAAGAACAGCTACATGCCAAAAGATACACGTGCCATCATACCCAGAAAGAAACCACGCAGTTACTGGTATAAAGCCCTTTACTGGCTCTCACCTTTACAACAACAGAAAGGCATGCATATAAAACGCGCACGCAACACGGGAGGTGGCCATTAAGATCAGTGGTCGAGTTTTTGGGCTGATAGACTGAGTGAGAACCCCTGTACCAGTGAGAAGACTGTGTACTACTTCCACGGATGTCATTGGCACGGATGTCCTCGTCTTGAATGTAGTATCACAGGAGACTTCCGCGGTAGATCCCCTACCGAAAGTCTGGCTTGGACCCCCGTACTCATGACCAGCTTAAAAGTTCACAATTCACTCGCAAGATATAGGAACACGAGTATGATGAGTGGATGAAGACCGACAAGCAGTACCGTGATGAAATACGGGCTATCAAATGTTCAATGGTGGTGGACCCTCTCAATTGTGGTGAGTTTGTTTGGAGGTTGAACAAACCTTTTCAAACTATACTTTCCACCTACGAAGAAGGTAAAGATTCATTACTTGGACTTTTGTTCGTTGTACCCCTACGTGATGAAGAATACGTGTGAAGGTCGGGAACAAGTTTGAGTCCATCATTAAAGCAAAGGGGCTCGCTTTAAACTCCGTAAACCGCCAAATTGTCAACTTCGCCTCTCTTGAAGAACTCGTTAACTTAGAAGAACCCGAAGTTGATAACAGAAATAATAATGATGCTGAGGTTGATAGATTTGTGTCGCCTCCTCAACTGATTGTGGAGACGCACAACTTTTGCGCTCAAAGGTGTGAAGGAGCTTCGGGAAACTAAGGTGTACTGCAATACCTACAGTAAACGTTTCCAATTACCTGGTACCTATGATACTGTTCCCTTTGGCTTCTGCCCCGACTAGATACCCATCTACTAATGCCTATCCATATTTAATTATTTATGTAATGGTAGTGTCACTCTTTATTAAGCTTTTTGAAAAAAAAAATTATATATATAACGAGAAAAAGATGCATGAGAGCGTTGTTCCTTGCATGCACAAACCAACCTTCGGTCTATATTTAAGGAACTGATCTGTAAACGCACTGAAAACGATATCATGCGACCGGGAGGGGTGTGGGCATAGATAAGACTAGGGATGGAAAATAACCGAAGTGTAAAACCGGTTTTCACCATCGCTATATTCTTAAAGCCGGTTTTTACTGGTTTTTACCGGTTTTCACCGATGGGATTCTGTATGCTTTTTAGGGAGGTAAATGATCAAAATATTAAACAGAAATAAGGTTTTAAGTGATTCAATCAAGTATGTGTAACATTTGAATTAAAAAGTTTATTATCGAACTTGATTTTTGAAATAACACTTGAGAAAACAAAGAGCATTAAGTGTCTGATCTGACATTCTTGATCGAATCTTTGTGACGAATAAACCAGCAACTGAAAACACACACTCGGACTCTACGCTGGTGGCTTTTATTGTAAGCAACGCCTCGTACATTCGATCCAAATTTTAGCTTCTATTCAAAGTAGATTCAAAATATTTGAATGCATTTTTTGTCAAATGTCTCGGAAGAATCTTTCTTGGGTTTCATTTTCATTTTGGTCATCTCACATGTACTCGTTCATAAGTTGATCATCATTTACTTCACGACCTAAGCTGCATTGTGAATCTTCGAGTTTCGAAGCAATTGATTGGACTTGGTCGTCTGTTTCTGAAATCTGGCAAGCTTCTGGAAAAAGCCTCTTAAATGTATGATCCGCATACTACTTAAGTGCTTGTCTTGAAGGAAAGAGGAACGGTGCTGATTCATTTTTCAAGACCTCGGGATTGTGGAGAAAACTTAGCAAGGCGACAGCTTCTTTTTGTCTTCTCGATGAGTAGCGATGAATGAGACTGACGTAGCTCAAAAGCTAAAGAATTGTTTTTGCTTTCAAATTTATCCAAAATGAACTTCATGGAAGATTCAGCTTTGAGCAAATTTGCATCTTCGGAACAGAGTCCCTTCAAAACAATTTCTAGTGGACGAAGCGTGTCAAGGAGGCTCTTTAGAGCATTCCATTCTTCATCTGAAATCGTCTCTGTTGAGCGTATCACTCTGAGGGCCTTTGGAATGCAATTTTTGAGTTTCAAAAATCTTTCTATCATGGCCAAAAGACTGTTCCACCTCGTTCTACAGTCAAGGATAAGCTTCATTTCCTTTCCATTAAATTCATCTTTGACAAAATCCTGTAATCTCTCATTTTTCAAAGGAGACTTTCGAAATATGCGGCATATTTTTCTCACCTTATTTATTACTTCTAAGTAATCATCTCGAAATTTTGGAAGAACAATTACATCATTTATGTCGAACTCAAAAATTGCATCAGTGCATAAAATTTCACTCATCTTCGCTTAACTCATGTGCAGTGTGTTCATCTTCAATGGCTTCATCTTCAGGGGTAGGGTCACTTTCCCCTTCAACTGAATTTTCAGCGGTTTTTTAATACAAGATATCCGGAACCGCGAGATGTATAGCATGTGCAATGCATTGCTGGTGATCAGGTACTATTTCTCTTCTAAATCTGACCATTACTGAGGCACCGTC